>JAXQQM020092814.1:0-105491 GCA_034641835.2 Pinus albicaulis | reverse complement strand
ACAGACTAAAGGGTTATTATCCTTAGAGTGGTCCAGACACTCACCTAGAATGACTCTTATGATATTTAATTTCGGGTGAAACAAAATTGTAAATTTAGCAGGTTTGATAGGCTAAAACTTGGGGAATAAACCCCAACAAAAAGATAGTTTGTCTTGCAGGTGGAATCTAACTAGTACACGGACTAAAGGGTTATTATCCTTAGAGTGGTCCAGACACTCACCTAGAATAAAGCTGGAAGTAGATAGTAAATAGTGTATACTGTTACATTATTAAATCTGTAAGTACAACAGTAATCATGGTGTGAAAATAAAGGTTCAGAGAGAACTGTTCCTTTTTTTTAAAATATTAAAATAGACCCAAAAACCAACGAAACTACAAATGGAATATTTGTATGTACAGACAATAACAATCATGAACTATATGTACAAACAGTATTAATCATGAACAATATGACAAAACAAATGTTAAACACTGCAGAAATTAAGGAGCGAGATTATACATAATAAATGGAAACTCAGAATCCAAATATATAGCTACACTCCTAAAATACTACAAATCTACATATAAATGAAGGAAACATGGAGTACTATAGAATATTCAATGTATAGACTAATGATGAAGCTGAAGTTTGTATTCTGCAAGAAAAACATTAGATAGAGAATATAATTAAAATAAATGCTATTATGACTGAGATCGATAATTCGTGTTCAGGCCCATATGTATAGGTGACAGAGAGCCATAAAAATGCAACTATGTAACTTCAATTAAAAATTAAGGGTATCATAACCAATCCTTTACCATAAGTATCGATAAAACAACAGTAATCCGACGATGCCATTTGGGTATCATACCCTTAAACAAAAGATTATGCATGTACAATTAAGAAGCTAAAAGTGAAAATCAGTCCAAAAACCTATCGAGGTATGAGGAGATGCCCTTGACCCCCATAGGAAAAGAAAAGAGAAAGAAACCCTTGTAGGACCTATAAGTTTGAAACTTGTGATCCAGAGTACACAGTGCCGGAAGCCATTTAATCAAATAGTGGAAAATAACTTATGCACCTAGAAGAGACAGTAAATGGAAAAGTCTTAGAATATGTCTGCTACCAAAGAAGATGGTAGCGCTGACAGATAGCTAGGGTAGAAAACTTTACCTATAGAAAAAGGGGATTATTCTGTCAGAAAGACTTAGAACATGGCGTTGTAAAGCCATGAACAGGAGATAACGCAAGGGGTAGAGATTTATTACCTTGGGTTTGTCTGTAATGGTCCACCCTCGAACCTGTAGGAAAAAATTGAACATTTGTAATTAAAAATGGGGATTAAATCTGTCCATAGTTGACAACACCTAGACACTAAGCTAGTTGACAGAGGAATATTACCTGTAAGGTCCCCAAGAAGAAATGATACTTGATGAACTCCATGTAGAGATTCAAACTGAAAACAGAGAGCCATGGTATCATGGTGGTCTAGACCTTTGTCAAGCGATGAAAAAGATTACGGTCATTAAGCAGTGACGAAGAAATTCCGAGCATGAAACTCTTAAGAAAAATGAAGAAAACTATAGAATGACCGTGTGATGGACTTATCTTGTCATGAGCTCATTGTGTGTGTTAATCTCTGTTCATCATGGAAACAAGGTTGTAGAGTTTACAAAAATCCGTGACGGAGCCACATAAATGAGGAAGTTATGGTTTGGATGAGGGTAGGCCATTACGCTAACGAGTTTCAAAATAGTCAACATCGTCGATGCTCAGAACATATCAATGGTGGAGGTGGAGCCTTGTGCTAGCATAAAGGTTTGCAATAAAAACTCGAATCCAAGGACTCATAAAATATAAATTTGTGCAAATCAAAATCTTTACACCGTGGAACAGATCGTTTATACATATTGATCCCTTGTACCCTATGTATTATTCCTATTATGGTTATTAAATCTGCCTCGAGAACAAGACTCATAAAATTTGTGAAATTTGTAATAATTGTAATGAATGGATGTATGCTAAAAAAATTCTAGGTTTAATTGATACGACAAAAATATTGACCCATTGTGGTATGTTTACAATAGATATTGTTACCATGTTGTTATTTCTATAATTATTCCATGTCATTTAATTCTATATTCAGAATTAATCTGATGTCTAGGTTTCAAGAGTAGTATATGAATAGTATCATAAGGTCTTTTATGATTATATCTATTTCTGGTAGATATAATTACTATCCTTGTTAAAAAAAAAATTTGTGAGTATTTTTATAAGGATGAACATTACAAGTGGTATCATAGCGGTGTTCCAATGCTGGGACCAATAAGGGGTCACTTACATAGAAATTAATGCATGTGAATGTGCACAGAAAAATAATGTAAAGGAACGAATTTATCAATAACCATGAGAAGGGGATCAGTACATCAAACACTCGGAACTACAAGGGGATTTCACCCCCAGTCTAATCAAGAAGCTAATTTTGAGATGTGGGTGCAATTAACTATAGATCAACACCAACAAACCAACAGATTGTTTGAAGAACAACAAAGATAGACCAACAGGTTTTTTGATACTATACAACAACTTCAAACATAAATGGTCTGGGTACGAAGTGACAACAAAACACTGATGAGGGAGAAGGAAAAGATATTTAAAAGTATTTCAGATAAACAAAATCATCCCACTGCTCAACCTAGCCCAGAAAGGGAAACCCATGTACAAGAAGAACAACAACAACATATTCCTGACAATCCTGAAGGAAGTCACACCCATCGAAGCAACAAGAGTAGGACTTACAATGAGGCTGAGTCTAAAAATTCTTCCAATCAGCAAGAACTGAAGAACTAGAGAGTGGAATTGGAAGGAGAATTTTGGAATATTAAACCCCCTACATTCAATGGAGAGGTTGAATAGGTGGCAGAAGCTTGGATCATTAACATGAATAAATATTTTCAGGTATATGAGTATGACAGCAAACTCAAAGCTCGGTTGGAAATTTACCAATTGCAAGAGAAGGCCACGTTATGGTTGGAGGAAGTGAAAAACGTACGTGGAATCGAAGACCAGAATGTGACTTGGGATTAATTTTAGCGATACTTTAAGGATAATAACTTGAACGAACGATTCTACAATGAAAAATATTGAGAATTTAATGATTTGCGGCTAGGCCAACTATCTATAGATGAATTCATCACCAAATTCACTTCTCTGTTAAGATGTGTGTGATATTTAAAATATGAGAAGGAAAAGGTATAACGATTTCTGAGTAGTCTACCTGCTCATATGAAAGAGAGAATTGAGTTTATAGGCCCAAAAATGATGGATGATATAATCCAAAAGGCATGGATGTGCTATCAGTAGTCTAAAGCCAAAGGAGAAGTGGGTAGAAATTGGCCACACAAGAAAGGACATAAAAACTCCTCAAATTTCAAAAACAACAAACCTGGAAATTATAAGGTTGTTGTAAGGAATTCAACAAGTAATAAGACTGGGAAACATCCGCAAGGACCCAAATGAATAGCTAAGGACAGACCCACCGAAGCATTCAGCAAACCGGATCACAGACAACCACAGAAACCACCGTTGCAGTGATGGGGATGTGGTGAGGGACATTATTATAAAAACTTTCCACATCGTGGGAGGAATGAAACTGTATCTAACATGTAAGAGGCATCTACTGTGGGATATGTGGTGTGAAATATACCTAGAATCAACGTTGCACTAGAAGATCAACAAGCGGATTTCCAGACAACTATGATAGAATTGGAAGGTAAAATGAATTCTCACCTCATATATATTTTGGTCGATCCTGGTGCTAGTTTAAGTTATATAGACCCCCGAATTGTGGAAAATTATAAACTATAGGGCCAAAAGTTTAAAAATACTTGGTTAGTATAGCTGGCCACCGGGACAAAACAAAAATTTAATGCCAAAGTTTCCAACTTCCTTCTTGAAGTTGGGGATCAGAATATAAGGGTTGAATTAAAAATTATACCCTTAGGATCATATAATATATTATTGGAAATGGACTGGTTTGAAGCACACTGCTCATTAGTAGATTGCAAGGATAAGATTATTTACTATAATGCTAAAGATGGAACACATCAAGAGATTAAGGGAATTAAAGATCCCCTTTAGTTGTGTCCTATTACAACATCCCAACTAGGAAGATACATTAGGAAGGGATGTCAAATCTATGTGATCTAGGTGGGATTTTCCAATTCCAAAGATAAGATTCCTACAATGGAAAACATATCGGTGGTGCAATATTTCATGGATGTATTTCCAGAGAGCATACCTCTTTTGCCACCTAAGCGAGATATAGACTTTACCATTAAATTAATGCAAGGAGAAACACCGGTATCGCGAGCACGTTACCGAATGAGTTTGCCTGAGTTAACAGAGCTAAAGATGCAATTGCAAGAATTGTTGGACAAGGGTTATATCTGTCCCAGTGTGTCTCCTTGGGGAGCACTAGTACTTTTTGTAAGGAAAAAGGATGGCACTATGAGGCTGTGATGGAATATCAACAAATTAATAATTTTATTGTTAAAAATAAGTATCCTCTGCCTCGAATTGACGATCTGTTCGATCAAGTAAAAGGGGAAAAAATATTTTCGAAATAGATTTAAGATCGGGGTATCATCAAATAAAAATAAAAGATGAGGATATTTATAAAACAAATTTCCAAACCAGATATGGGCATTACAAATTTCTGGTCCTACCGTTTGGTTTGACCAATGCAGTTGCAACATTCATGAGATTAATGCATGGCATATTCCATCCATATTTAGATAAATTCATTCTGATTTTTATAGATGATATATTAATCTATTCCAGAAATGAGGAGGGACATAAGGAGCATTTACGTATAGTGCTGAAAATGTTAACAGACCATTAGTTATACGAAAACTTTAGTAGTCTGATTTTTTCAAGAAACAAATACAGTATTTGGGACACATCATTTCAACTGAAGGAATAACAGTTGACCCTGAAAAGATAAATATTGTCATGGAATGGAAGGTTCCTAAAAATGTGGTAGATATTCGTTATTTCATGGGACTGGATGGGTACTACTGATGTTTTACAGAAGGATTTTGTAGAATTGAATTTCCTATAGCTTCCTTGTAGCACAAGGGGCGAATATTCAACTGGACCATGGAATGTCAATCTAGTTTTGAGAAATTAAAATGGTTACTGACCACTGCTCCTGTTCTGAAGGTAGCATATCCAAATTTAGAATTTTAGGTCTGCACTGGTGCAAGTAAAGGAGTAAGGGCGGTGTTTTTGCAAGAAGGAAAGGTAGTGGCATATGAATCTAGGAGGTTAAGAGATCATGATAAATGATACTTTTCCTATGATTTAGAGTTAATTGCAGTTGTGCATGCACTCAAGATATGGAGACACTACCTATTGGGAAAAAAGTGTGTACTAAAGATTGACCATAATAGTCTAACGAGCTACTTTAAACAAGTCGATTTAAATTCTCGCCAGGCAAGATGGAATGCATTCCTGATCAAGTTCGATTTTGAAATGCAACGTGTTAAAGGAAAAAATAATTGATTAGCTGATGCATTAGGAAGGAAGCTACATCATATTTATGAATTATATTTTAATGATGTGGAATTCAAATTTCAGGAAGAGGTAAAGAAGGCTACAGGAAAGGATCTTGAATATTAGTTCCTGTGGAAGCAACCTCAAGATATGGCAGAACAAGGAAAACAGTCAGAATATGTCATCAAGGAAAGAGAGATGTTAATTTTTCAAGGCAAAATATTCATCCCTAATAAAATAATTTTGAAAGGAGTAATCCTGGATGAGTATCACAAAATTTCATATGATGGGCACCTTAGCTATCAGAAAATGTTAAAAACTATCAGAAATTACTACTTTTGGCTAGGAATGCGCAAAGACATTGTTGAATATTTGACCAAGAGTTTGGAATGCCAACAGATAAAATTTGAACATTAGCACCCAGGTTGGTTTATTACAACCCATAACGGTACCGGAATGGAAATGGGAAGTTATATCGCTGGATTTCATTGTTGGTTTACCTAGAACAAAGCAACACAATGACTCCATTATGGTGGTTGTGGATCACTTGAACAAAGAAACCCATTTTATTCATGTATAGTATAATTTTAAAACTGTACAGATTGTTGAATTCTTTATGAGAGAAATATTTAGATTACCTAGTGTACCAAAAAAAATCATCTCGGATTGAGATGTGAAGTTTACCTCAACCTTTTGGAAGGCGCTATTTACAGGATTAGGCACTCAAATCCAATTCAGCATGGCTTACCATCCTCAGATGGATGGGAAAACAGAACGGGTAAACCAGATCTTGGAAGACATGCTGCGAATGTATGTAATGCAACAACCAACAAAGTGGGAAAATTTCCTACATTTGGTTAAATTTAATTATAATCATGGTTATCAAGAATCACTTAAGATGAGCCCGTTTGATGTTCTATATGGAAGACAATGTCAAATATCTATTAATTGGGGCAGTCCTAAAACAAGATTAATGATTAGACTAGAGATGTTAACCGAGATGGAATGAGAAGTTAAGAAGATTCGACAGAATTTGAAGAGTGCGCAAGATAGACAAAAATTTTATGCAGACTGGAAAAGGACTTACCGGGAGTTTGAGGTGGGAAACCATGTCTATGTTATAATTAGACCCAAGAATAGTACACTGAGGTGGAATACTTAGACTAAATTGGCTCCCTGTTTCTGTGGGCCTTTCCAAATCTTGGAAAGGGTGGGACCAGTAGCCTATAGATTAGCCTTACTAGGAAACATAAAAGTGCATAATGTGTTCCATACATATGTACTTAAAATATTCATCCATGATCCTAAGCACGTAATACATTGGAAGAATATTCAGGTAGGGGGGAAATAGAAAATTAAATATTTCTAGGAAATATAAAATATTGTTTATTAATTTATGTTTGTTGGACGTAGGTCAAACCAGACGACGAGTTTCTATTTGAGCCTCAAAGTATCCTCAAACAGATAGAAATAACACTCCATAAGTGAGCTATCACCCAAGCTAAAGTGAAATGGTGTCACTTTAGCCCGGAGGAGGCGACTTGGGAAGATGAAAGATTTTTGCGGGAGGGAAATCCTAGGCTATTCAATGGAATGACTTAACACTGAGGATGGTGTTCATTTCAAGCGGGGGAAGCTATAACACCCATGTTTAGTGTTACTTTGTTAAAAGACATTTTTATTTTAAATTAATTATACATTGAAGTATTTTATTTTAATTAGCAGATTAACAATTGTGTTAATCAAAAAGTTATGAATCAAGTTTATTACTTTAAAAAATATATATATTTCACTTATGCTATGGTACCATGAATCTGATGGTAAAAGTTTCCAAGACTCCAAGGTATTTGAATAAAGTAGTTACTAGTAGTTACCTTTCCTCTGGGAAATAAAAGGAAAATCTTGGAGGAGAAAAGGGGTTTTGTATAGGAAAGGAAAAACAGCTAGAGGATGAAAAAAGAGAACTTCCAGAGCTGGTGGAGAACTTGTGGAATTATATTATCTGACTTGGGAGAAGAGACTGGATAGGAGCCCTGCAATCTACTTCCTCAGATAGCAAACTTATGTGAATTTTCTACCTTGGTGCGGAGCACGGGGGGAGTGTAGGACGTTATTGCCTCTCAAGGTTGGGTTTAAGCCATCAGAGTCAGAAAGTGAGATAAGTAGACCTAATTTAAAAAGAAGCTTGAGTATTTTTCCATGTTAAATTGTATGCATAGATACAAGAATATAAATGTTAACTTATGTGTATTTTTTTTTTCCGGCATAAGAACTTACAGAGTAAGAAAGGCCTGTAGGAAATGGTTATGGGAAATTTTTTGTGTACTTATAATACTTACTCTTATGATATTTAATTCTGTGTGAAATAAAGCTGTAAATTTAGCATGTTTGATAGACTACAACTTAGGGAATAAACCCCAGCGAAAAGATAGTCCATCTTGCAAGTGGTATCTAACTAGTACATGGACTAAGGGGCTATTACCCTTAGAGTGGTTCGGACACTCACCCAGAATAAAGCTAGAAGTAGAGAGTAAATAATGTAGACTGTTACATTATTAAATCTATAAGTACAACAATAATCACTGTGTGAAAAAAGGTTCGAAGAGAATTGTTATTTTTCTTTTTTAAATATTAAAATAGACCCAAAAACTAGTGAAACTATAAATGGAATATTTTCATGTACATATAGTAGCAATCATGAACTATATGATAAAAAAATTTTAAACACTACAGAAACTAAGGAGTGAGATTATACATAATAAATGGAAACTCAGAATACATATATATAGCTACACTCCTCAAATACTACAAATCTACATATAAACGAAGGAAACATGGAGTAATATAGCATACTTAATGTATATACTGATGATGAAGCCGAAGTTTGTATTCCGAAAGAACAACATTACATATAGAATATAATTAAAATAAATTCAGAACTATTATGATTGAGATCAATAATTAATGTTGAGGCCCATAAGCATAGGTGACAGAGAGCCATAAAAGTGAAACTGTATAACTTCAATAAAAAATTAAGGGTATCATGACCAATCCTTTACCATAAGTATCAATAAAACAATACAGTAATCCGGCGATGCCATTTGTGTATCATACCCTTAAGAAAAATATTATGCATGTACAATTAAGAAGCTAAATGATGAAAATCAGTCCAAAAACCCTTCGAGGTATGAGGAGATGCCCTCGACTCCCACAAGAAAATAAAAAAGAAAGAAACCCTTGTTGGACTGGTAAGTTTGAAACTCATCAACCAGAGTATATAGTACTGGAAGAAATTTAATCAAACAATGGAAAATAACTTATGCACCTAGAAGAGACAGTGAACGGAAAATCCTCAGAATATTTCCATTACCGAAGAAGATGGTAGTGCCGACAGATAGCTAGGGTAGGAAACTTCACCCATAGAAGAAGGGGATTATTCTGTCAGAAAGACTTAAAACAAGGCGTTGTAAAGCCATGAATAGAAGATGATGTAAGGGGTAGAGATTTCTTACCTTGGGTCTGTCTTCAATGGTGCACCCTCGAACCTATAGGAAAACACTAAAAATTTGTAATTAAAAATGGGGATTAAATCTATGCATAAAGACAACTAACTGTTTTAAAGAAAAGTGAGACTATCATGGAAAACCAAAGAAAAACAACACCTAAACTCCAAGCTAGTCAACAGAGGAATATTACCTGTAAGGTCGCCAAGAAGAAATGATACTTAATGAAATCCATGCAAAGATTAAAACAAAAAATGGAGAGCCATGGCTGCATGGCGGTCTAGACCTCTGTCAGGTGATGAAAACAATTCAGGTCACTAAGTAGTGCCGAAGAATTTCAGAGCATGAAACTCTTTAGAAAAACGAAGAAAACTGTAGAATAACCATGTCATGGAGTTACCCTGTCATGAGATCATTGTGTGTGTTAATATCTGCTCAACATTGAAACAAGGTTGCAAAGCTCACGAACACTCGTGGCAGAGCCACAAAAATGAGGCGGTTAGGGTTGGGCCGAGGGTAGGTCATTACCCTAACGATTTTCGAAACAATCAACACCATCGATGCTAAGAACAGATCAATGGTGGAGGTGGAGCCATGTGCCACCATAAATATTTGCAATAAAAACTCAAAGCTAAGGACTGACATCATGTAACTTTGTACAAATCAAAATCTTTACACGTGGAACTGATTTTTTATACAGATTGATCCCTCATACCCTATGTATTATGCCTATTATGGTTATTAAATTCACCTCGAGAACAAGATTCATAAACTTTGTGAACTTTATAATAATTGCAATGAATGGATGTATGTTAAAACAAGTCGAGGGTTAATTGATACGATAAAAATATTGACCCAATGTGGTATGTTTACAATAGATATTGTTACCTTGTTGTTATGTCTATATTTACTCCATGTAATTTAATTCTATATTCAGAATTAATTTGATGTCTAGGTTTCAAGAGTAGTATATGCATAGTATCATAAGGTCTCTTATGATTATATCTATGTTTTGTAGATAGAGTTTTTATCCTTGTTAAAAAAAATAAAATTGGGAGTAGTTTTATGTGGATGAACGTTACACCATATTAATGTAAATTCTAGAAACTTTATATAAACACACTTCATGGGGCCACTAGGTCATATAATTTTTTTTAAGTAATATATTTGTTTTCTATATAAAATTAAATAACCACATTCCAATACAATAAATAATTCAAAATTTATAATTAATTAGTACACTACTACTAAAAAATTATATAATCTTTTTTAAAGTCACAAATTTTATTTCTATAAAATTAGATATAAATTTAGGTTTTTTTACAATATTATAGTTTATCAATGCCACATGCCCATGCCCAGAAATTATAAGTTATTTCAAAATAAAAATGTTTTATAAATATTTTATTTTAATTTAATTTTATACAATATAACAAGATTCTTAATCATGAAATTCATTTCCATTTTACTATGGATATTATTAACTTGTAAATAAAATTTATTATCTTTTTTCATAAGAGACATGTAATAATTTTGCATATTATACTTGTTTTACATTACATTTGTTTTCCATTTTATTTGATTTAAATTTTTTTGGATCACATAATTCATTACTTTCTATATTTGATTTGTTTGGTTAAAAATAAAAATTTTGTAAAGAAAAACACCCTCGACATATTAATAGACCTTTTAAACTTTGTGATTTAGTTTCACATTACTCCAAAATTAATAGATTATGAATTTACATAGCATTTTTGGAAGATTTAAAACTGTTTTGGAAGGGGATTTTCTTGTAGTATCCTAAAATTCCATGTTATTAAAGTTTTCTTTTGGGAAGAAATTTTGACACACAAATTTTTTCGAGTTATTTTATTTGGAAATTTTTTATAATGATTTTATAAGATTATGATTAAATCTATTTTTATGAGCCATTTCCCATTTATATAATAAATGTGAGTTTTTTTCCAATGAGAAATTTATGTCTATTTAAGAATTTCGAGACGGAAATTGAGGAAATCAAAATGTATTTTACTTTTCCCATTTACCTTTTCCCATAATATGGGATTATAATTAGCTATTTTATTTTTTACAATAAATATTTATAATTAAAAAAACAACAACACAAATTTTACAAATTTAATAACTCAAATTTAATATTTTAACAATTTTTTGAGAAAATTGCATACACAACAAAGTTAAAAAAATAAATTTAAAGCATACAAATATTTATTTATGTGTACGAAAATAATTCATTGTCCATATCCACTTCTACAATATAACAATACATTTAATGTCACTTTGTGATGTAATTTGATTAAAAAATAATAATTTACAAAAACCATACCATATATTTCCTTGTCAATACCATATATTTACAAAATATTTTTATGTGATACTTATTTAGATGAAAATTTATTTTTAATTGATCAATTCAGTTATAAAGGAAAAAGAGAATAACCAAATTTGAAATAAATCTCAATTTTCTTTGTGATTATTAATAATAATATTTTAGAATATTCCATGGAGGTTAAATTGTATGCATTTAATTTATTCATAATTAAATTAAAATTTATGGAACCCTCAGAGACAATAATAGATTATATTGGAGGGGCACTCAAAGAATTTGATCAGGGAATAAGGAAAATTGATTAATAAACTTGAGCAACAACAAAATGGGAGGAGATCCTCTAAAAAGAAAAAATCTCGAGTGTAATGGTCAGAAGAAGGAGAGTGTAACTCTATTTTTTTCATAAATTGATGATTAAACATCGTCATCATAACAGGATTTTATCCTTCTCCTTTAGTGATGGAAAATGTATGTACAATATGAGGATCTGTAATAAGAACTTGTCTCATATTATCATGGATTGCTTATAGAGATGACTCCAAATAGACATGTTGTTATCTATTACATTATTGCACATATTCATCACCTAATTTATCCATATCAGAATGAGGCCTTGATGCAAGAAATATCTATAACAACCTTGAGTTAAAAATTCATGTAATAAAGTTAAAGGTAAAATAAGACGAAGGTCATGAGACACATATTCCAAGCTAAATGTTGGGAAAAACATCCTAGTGGGTGTTCATTTTGGTTTATTATGGCTATTGAAGTTTAAAAAGGCATTAAAAAATACATTGAAAAGGAAAAGAGAAATTAATTGACATTTTATTTATGAAATAAATGAAATAGGAAAAAAGGAAGATGAAAGGTCACATATTTGCATGAGAGGGAAATTGAAGGAAAAATGAAGGAAAAATGAAGGAAAATGAAGAAAATAGAGGCCTCAATGATAAAAAGGCTTTTGAGGATTAATTCAGAACCTTTTTTCAGTTTTAGCTTTGAGCTCTCTTTATTCTCTCATACTAGAACATTATAGGAGAAGTCTAGCTTTGGAGAAAGGAAAGCAAGGGAAGGACAAGAAAGCAAGGAAGGCGATGGACAAGAAAATAAAAGTTGGGTCAAGCAGTTTCAACAGGAAGATTTGCAAGTAACAGGTTGCATGTGTGATTTCTTAGCTGGTTTGTGAATGAATGTTACATGCATGTGTGTATTTGGTTATCTTGATGTCATTGACATGGGTTTTGCCAGGTGTGATAGTGGTTTCATCCTTGCCTTACCATTTCTAGATAGTCATGGTGTGATGGGGTTTTTTTATTTGGTTGACCTTTGGATTGCCTGATGGTATTGGAACCGGGTGAGGTGGTGTTCGAAATATTCCAATTAGGCATAGGAATACCTTGACTTGTTTTGGAGGGATTGCAATAAATCCTGAGGGTAGAGATAGGAAAATTCCTAAAGGTATTTGTGAAGAAATTATGATGTATTAAATCTTATTTTCGACCAAGTAATTCCTTGACTGGTTTTGGGGGAATTGTGGTAAAACCTGAGGTTGGAGGTGGTTTAATCATCAAACAAACCTGTTTTTTTTGGTTTTCTTATGTGATCTGTTGGCTTGTTTTGGCGATATTTCGAGAGCATGAGGGTGGAGGTGGTTTAATGTCCAGAAAGCCCTGGTTGTTTATGTATTAGTTTTTTTATGTTATGATCCGGATTTATGTAGGAACGCAACATAATAAACACATAACCATAAATATAGAGATGCAGTGGAAATAACACTTCATTTCATTAATATCGAAGAACTGAAATTTTCTTACAGACAGAATGGAAATAAAACTAGCTAGGGCACTGGTAGCTATCTATGAGAAGAGATGTGGCGGCTACAGGCCTCTGAAATGAGTTACAATGATGCTCGAGGGCCTATTTCCTATTTAGAAACAATGGGAAATCCTAAACAGCCAAAACCCTAACCCTAGGGAAATCTCCGTTTGACGTGTACCATACCTCGTTAGAAAGATTTATCCGAGGACTACAAATTTTGAACCAAAAACATCGGTCCATGGACCCATGTTGTTCTCTGTTTTCCCAAAAAACATTGTTTAGGGCCTCAAAACGACTTCGGAAGTTCAGAACCTGAAAAACTACTAAAAATAGTAAGTTGTGCCAAAACTGAAAAAATGAAAGACACAATGGTGGGGCCTCAAGTGGAATAGGCAGGTGACCACCAATATCCACCTGGATCATTCCTCCCCCCTTAGGAAGCAATTGTCCCCATTGCATTAAGTTCCTCCATGAGATATAAACAACTTGGTCCCCGTGAACCACTTCTCCTAAAATATTGTCACTTTTTACAACCCGACAGTATGCTGATCTTCATATGAGTACTTTAATTTTCTGCAACCATGATACAACTGTGTACCACCACGCAAAACAAGCGCAACTCTCGTTGGTGTGAGTTGTTCCGCACGTCCGAGGGCCTCCAGGGATATGCACCATGGCATCCACTAAAAGGTGAGTGCAGGACTAAGAATGTGTTTGTTACTGAGCTCGAATGCATTGTTCCCTATAGCCTTGGTGATGGTGTACGGCCCGTATCGGAGCGGGCGAAGCTTGCGGTGGGGTCCAGTGAGGCGCTCCTTCTGCAAATGTAACCATACTTTGTCACCCACCTGGAAGTTGTGTGGCACCCGGTGTTGATCATGGCGTTGCTTGTACTTGGCATTGGCTCTGTCCAATATATCATGAACCTGTTGGCGGATGTGTTGAATGCGCTCGATGAAGTTACTTGCTTTGTCAACTTCAGACTGGACATGAGCTGAATTGGCCTGAGCAGCTGCAAATGGCATGGCTACGTCAATGGGACATAGTGGCTGGAATCCCAAGCCCACCCGAAAGGGGCTATGGCCGATTGAACTGTGGAGAGCCCGATTATAACTATGTTGTACATAAGGGAGGCTCTCGTCCCATGTGCGTGGATGCTTTGAATTGTACATGCGCAGAATGTGTACAATCATTCTGTTGACGACCTCTGTCTGGCCATATGTTTGGGGATGGAAAGCTGTGGACTTGGTGAGCTTTGTGTCCAACATTGACCAGAGGCTGGACCAAAATGTGCTGAGGAACCTGCTATCTCGATCTGATATGATAGACTGTGGGATCCCAAAGTGCACCCATACTCGTTCAAAGAAGAGTTTAGCAGTAGCTTCTGCTGTGATATTCTTCTTACAGGCCGCCATAATGGTCATCTTCGAGAATCTGTCAACGACCACGAAAACACAGTCATTGCCATTCTTAGTAGAGGGCAGGCCCGACATGTAATCCATGGAGATGGATTCCCACGGTCGACTAGGGGTAGGTAGTGGAGTATATAGGCCTTGCTTCTTGATGGTCGATTTGGCAATGGCACAAGCAGTGCAGGATCTGATGTGCTTCTCGACATCCTTTCGAAGGTTCGGCCAATAGAAATACTTCTGTAGTATTGCTACTATTTTCTCAACCCCGAAATGCCCAGCGACTCGACTGTAGTGTGCTTCCCATATCATCTTGGCACGCTCGCTTGAAGGAACACAAAGGTGTCCCAGGTGACATAAAAGTGCATCTTGGAGGTGAAAATTTGGAACTTGCGTACCCCCCAAGAGTGCCTTGCAAGTGTGGCCGAATTCTGGGTCACTCTCATAGAGAAGCGGCCAATCAGAAGTCTCGTGCCCACAAGAGTTGAGCACGGTGGTGAGCGCCACGATCGGTGGTCGGCTGAGGCAGTCTGCAACATTATTGGTGCTACCCTTCTTGTACTTGATGTTCAAATGAAACTGTTGCAGATATGTGGACCACTTATGATGGCGATCATTCTGCAACTTCCCTTGTGTCTGTATGAACTACAGGGGCTGGTGGTCTGTGTGGATGATTATTTCCTTCCCCAAAATGTAATGCTTCCATTGTCGACCAGCTTGCACAATAGAATACATTTCTTTGTCATAAGTGGGATACTTGCGAACTGTGTCAGAAAATGTCTCACTATGATATGCCACTAGATGTCCCTATTGAGTAAGAACTACCCCAATAGCATAGTCAGAGGCACCTGTCTCAATCTCAAATGGATGTTTCAAGTCTGGTAAAGTGATCACTGGGGTAGAACAGAGGCAAATTTTCAATTCTATGAACGCCTTCTGTTGAGGTTCTAACCAAAATAATTTTTCTCTCGCTCCTCCCTTGGTGACTTGACTCAAGGGCCAAGTGATATGAGAGAATCCCAACACGAACCTACGGTAGAAATTAGCAAGACCCAGAAAGTTGCGAAGCTCTGTTATAGTGGTTGGGGCTGGCCAATCCTGAATGACTTGGATCTTGGCTGGATCCACATGAACCCCCCTTTTATCAATAATGTATCCCAGATATTGAACGTGGGTCATGCCAAAATTGCACTTCTCCAAATTGGCACACAACTTGTGTTGCCATAGTGTTTGGAGGACTTGTCGGATGTGGTGAAGGTGCTCTTCCAAAGTCTGGCTGAAGATCAAAATTTCATCCAAGTACACCACTACAACTGAGTTGGTGAATGGCCGTAAGATGTCTTCCATCATCCTCATGAAGGTTGCAGGAGCATTCGTCAACTCGAAAGGCATGACCAGCCATTCGAAAAGGCCTTCCTTGGCTTTGAAGGCAGTCTTCCACACATCGGAGGGTTCAATCGGTACCTGGTGATACCCCGACTTAAAGTCAATCTTGCTGAAATATTTTGCACCTTTGAGTTGGTCCAAAAGGTCATCAATCCATGGGATCAGGTACCTAGTTCAGACAGTGATCTTGTTCAGCGCCTAATAGTCAATACAGAGTCTCGACGTCCCATCCTTCTTCTGTACCAACACGATCGGGCTCCCACAGGGCGACGAACTTGGTCTAATGTGACCTTTCTGCAGCAGCTCCTGAAACTGCCTCTTGATTTCATCATTCTCCAGAACAGAGAGCTGATAGATCGGTCCATTGGGTAGTGGTGCACCTGAGGTTAGATCAATCGGGTGCTTGACCTGACAGTGCAAAGGAACCCCTGTGGGTGAGGTGAAGATGTCCCCGTACTCCTCCACAATCTTATCCATTTGTTTTTGTCGTGCAGAGGAGCCCTGTCTGGAGGTTGTGGCCACAGTCTTCTTCTTTCCCTGAGGGCAGATCATCAGGAAAATGAATTTCCTGGTTTGGGAAATGAGCTTACTGCATTTTTTTGAAGTAACCAAAGAGATAGTGGCAGGAGGTGGTACCTCTGGTATCCTGTACAACTTATTTCCCAAAGTAACAATAAAAGCGTGAGGCTCAGACTCATACACAGCATGACGCTTCCACAATTATGGTTGTCCTAATAATACATCAGAAACATCAATAGGAGCAACATCACATAATACCTCCTCCATGAAGGGCTTGATGCTATAGGGAAGGTGGAAATGCTGGCTGACACAGATATCTCGTCCTTGGTGAAGCCACACGATGGTGTATGGATGTGGGTGAGCTGTGGTCGGCAAGCCCAACTGCTTCACGACGTTTGTTGAAATGAGGTTATTTTGGCTCCCATTGTCGACAATGAACTATACCAGGGAGCCCTTTACCCACATTTGGGAGTGGAAGAGACATTCCTCCTCCTCTGGATCTTCTGGTTCCTCCTTCTAGATCTTCGTAGTGGCAACAGTGGCATTGGGCTCCGCATCAATAATCTGTTTCCCTTTGTCATTCCCCTTGTTAAGTTCTGATTTAGAGTTGGAGGATGCATCTGACTCAGAAGCCCACATCTCAGTCACCAGCGACTGCTTGGCCCAACACTCACTTGTGTTGTGAGTGGAGCTCTTATGGAACTCACACCACTTTCCCGTGTCCTTCTTTGGCTTTGCGATGTTGTTCTTTGCTTGTGGCTTCAAAAATTTGTCTTAAGTCGCCATGCCTTGGCTCTATCCTTTGTTCTGCGGTTTGGGAGCACCTTTCCCTTACTTTTGATTCATAGATCCAAAGTCTCGCTTCTTTTGTTTGAATTTCTTCTCAATATTGGAAACATACCAGTATGCCGTACCAAGCGAGGAGATGTCGAGGAACTCCATTTCCTCCTGAATGTATCTATGCAGACAACTGTGATACTTTAGCACTAGATGTTTCTCTGAATCTTTGATACCCAAATTGGTGCGCAAGGTATGAACAGATTCGTCAGCTCATGCACATCTCGATCCCTTTATTGTCGCAGTGTGGTCCATTGTATGTACTTGTCCTCATAGCTCCCCACGGGATATTATTATTCCTTGATGGCGTCTCGGAAATAATTCCAAGTGGGTACGATCGAGAACAGAGAGGGTTTTGTCTCATCCTTTCTCTCACAGTGGGTTTCCCACCAATCCTTGACATGGGGGGCAACTTTGAGGAGTGCAAAAATAATCTTCTCCCTGTCGGAAAAGTCATGAACCGAGAAATATCCTTCTAATAGATTCAACCATCTATCTACGGCATCTGTATCTATTTGACACTCAAATATGGGAATGTCAAAATTTACTTGTACCTTAAAAGGAGTCGCACCTCCAGAGTGGCTGCTTGATGCAGATGCGCCGCCAGTGGGCAGCCGTTGAAGGATCTGGGAAAAGTTATCCATAATCACGTTCCTTTGTTTTTCGAGGGCCTCCTTGAGAAATATTTTGATAGGATCTCCTGCTCCCTCATCTTTCTTTTCATCCCCCATGGGCGTCTGTCAGGATTTGTGAGGCTGATGTTGCAAAGGTTCCACCAGATCGAGCCATAACTCCTTATACCCCGACCTCGTTGGGGACATGCAAAGAAGGATCGAGAAAAAAGTAGACCCCTTTGATACCACTGATCCAGATTTATGCAGGAACACAACACAATAAACACATAACCATAAATACAGAGATGCAGTGGAAATAACACTTCATTTCATTAATATTGAACAACTGAAATTTGCTTACAGACAGAATGGAATTAAAACTAGCTAGGGCACTGGTAGCTATCTCTGAGAAGAGATGTGGTGGCTACAGGCCTCTGAACTGAGTTACAATGAGGCTTGAGGGCCTATTTATTATTTAGAAACAATCAGAAATCGTAAACATCCAAAACTCTAACCCTAGGAGATGAAGTGCCAAAACTATGGGCCCCATTTGGGTAAATTGGTGTTTCAACTTCCTAGGGGCGTAACTTTGGCATACGATCTTCGTTTGACACGTACCATACCTCGTTAGAAAGATCTATCCGAGGATTACAAATTTTGAACAATAAATATTGGTCCATGGACCCATATTTCTCTCCATTTTCCCAAAAAATGTCGTTTAGGGCCTCAAAACGGCTCTGAAAGTTCAGGACCCGAAAAACTGCTAAAAATAGTAAGTTATGCCGAAACTGAAAAACTGAAAGAGAAAATGGTGGGGCCCCAAGTGGAATAGGTGGGTGACCACCAATATCCACCTGGATCATGTTATCTCTTAGACTAGTATGGGAACTTTTCAAACATCTTATCAAGGCCAAGCTTTTCAAGGATAGCCTTTTCAGGGCTAGTTCTTTTAAGGTCAACCTTTTAAAGGTCAGCCTTATCAGGGTCATTTCTTTCAATGAAATCCTTTACAAAGCCAACCCTTTCATGGGAAATATTACTTGGGGTAGATCGGAAAACATCGGCCTTTCGAGACTCATCCATACCTTGGTTAAATGTTTTAAATTCTGCCTCAACCGTAGTTTGTTATGGATAACCCTTGTTATCCTAGAGTAATTAAAATCCAAATCGCTCAGGCTATCCTAGGATATCGTGGATAACATCCTCCAAGTACTGGACTTATCCCACAGGGTTGTCAATTTTCACAACAATATCTTGACCGACATTTAGAGTTTATTGCAGCTTTGGATTTAATGGATTTTTCTCAGCTAATAAATTTTCCTATTTACTATTTCTTGTTTTTGTCGTCAATTCCCACAATTTTTCCTAATGAAATTTTGAAATTTGAAGGTAAATTAGTAGAGGACCCTTCAAACCATGTCATGATGTACGATATCTGGAGCACATAAAATTTATTAATTGATATTTCCATTAGATTACGACTTTTTCAATGAACTTTAACAGGTTCAATATAAAAATGGTACATTGAACTACCATGAGATTCTTTTCATAACTTCAACTCCCTAGCCACTGCTTTCTTGACACATTTTCAGTTACCAATCTGTTACAATACTAGTACCGAAATTTTGACTTCTTTAAAACATAATTTGTCTACGTATATTTCCAATCATATCCACGAATGGAGACGTACACGTAGTTTGGTCAAAGTTTTCATTCCAGTTCAGATTTTAGCTAAGTTGTTTACTAAATATTTTCTTCCAATTATCACTAAAGATGTTTCCAATGGAGGTGTTGTAGCTGAAGAACAATTTCTTATGCATGCCCAATATTTAGACCTTGTTTACACGCATTTGGGCACTTTATATGAAAAAATTCCAGAATTTCCTTGCCCTGGTCAAATAACCACAACTCCTTTTGGATCTCACATCGCTAATGATGTAATTGGTTTTGTTAGCCAATCTAAGAGTAAGAAGAAAAAATCCAAATATAATACTCCAATTATAACTTTACTCGGTTCACCTAAAGTAAATCCTTCTCCTGAAAATACTTCTGAGAATTAACATTATAGAATAATCTACCAGTAAAAATAAATTGTCCAGAGGAAATAAGAAAGGGAAAGGTAAACCAAAACAAAACACTTCCTTGAAAGAGAAATCATATAAAAATGAACCATCTAAAGAAAAAAAAATTCGTGTTATCCATGTTTAATATGTGATGAAGAAAATTACACCAAGGAGTGCCCTCATAGCGTTGAGGTAACTAAATTAGTTAAAGGTTCACCCACACTTGTTGTTTTGAAGGAACCATTTCCTTCTCAAGATAGTAAGATGGTCTCTAACAATCCTTCTTCTTCACTCTCATCAGAGGATATCACGATGATGTGTTCTCAAGTTATGGTTGCTACAGGGTCTCAAGAATAAGGATCTAAGGGTCGTGTCAGTGGAAATGACATGGATTCACCCAGTCAAGCTTCCATGTCAATTCCTCCTCCATTTGAACCATTAAAGATTGAAAAATCTAATTTTGGAATGGTGATTTAATCGCCTCCTAAAGGTGTTCTTCGAAAGTCAGCTTTTAATCCACATTGGCAAGTTGCTAAAAATTACAACATTGTTGAAGATCTAACTATTTCACCTTAAGAAATTTCTACCTTTGAAGTGTTGCAGAATTTTCCAGCATAAGGGAAATTGATTTTTTCAGCTATAGGAGTTATTGATCGTCAAGATTCTAATCTCATTATCTTCGACCTACAAAATTATGTACATAGACTTCCACATCAACTATTATTGTAAATACCAGTTTTTGTTAAAACCAAACGAGTCTCTCGCATGGTAATTGAAGAAGGAGCGTCTACGTGTATTATTTATATTGCTTGTTGGAAATCCCTTGGTTCTCCAAATATCAATCATTCTTGCACGACTTTGAAAGCCTTTGATGGAAGAGGTTTTTGCCCATACGGGATTATCAATGATCTACCTATAAAGATAAAAGGTGAAATGGTTGAAGTTGAAGTTGATATTGTTGATCCTCAACTTGATTATAACCTTTTACTGGGATGAAGTTGGTCCTATGCAATGTCAGTAGTGGTTTCATCATATTTTTGAATGATAATGTTTCCCCATAAAAGGAGAATTGAAAAAGTAGACCAACCATCTTACTACACTTCAGATGCTAGCTCTACAAACACTATACCCTTTCTTGGAAAGTTGATTACTCTACATGAAGATGTTGGGGCATGTTTGCTTAAGGATTCATATTTAATGGGAAACTTTGCGATGCCTCCTCCCAATTTTTCTCATAATGTTTCCTAGGTCAACATGATTACATAAATCAAAATACCATCGCATGATCCTTGGATTGTACCTTCAGAGTCTAAATTTTCCTTATACCGCAGTGAGATGCCTTTGAGGCCATTTGAATTTTCTTATTAGGCAATTCAATCACTTTCCAACCCACCATCAACTGAAACTGATCAAGTGAATGTGATCAGTGATGAATATTCTCATTTTTCATGTTTAGTATCAATATCATTTCCAAATCCATTCGATAACATGTTTCCAATTGATGAGAGTATCATGGAAGTCATGACTTTAGATTAACTTCTATGGAATGATTATCGTCATCATTCGTCCTTTCTTCCTGAACTTGATAAAATCGAGAATGATTTTTCATTTATATTTCAGTAGAGATTGTTGATAGTCCTAAATATCATATGTCAATCCTTCATTTATATTTTGAAATGAATCTAGGAAACATATCTACAACATTACCCATTGACGTATCAGTTAAAACTAAAATTACCGAGAACATTCGCATAGGTGCTTTGTGATCCATTAAAAAAATCAATAGATAAAGCCCTATTTCAAGAATTTCATGACATTTTTATGTGGTCATATGATGAAATGTTAGGAATTGAACCCAGTATTATAGGTCATGGAATTAATACATAACCAGATGCCAAACCTGTTAGACGTCCAGTTCATCTGCAAAAAGTTGCTACTATTAAAGCTGAAGTTGAAAAATTACTTAGAGAAGGTTTCACTTACCCTGTTCCCTTGAATGATTGGGCATCCAATATTGTTCTAGTGAACAAAAAGAAAGGCATTATTAAAGTATGTGTCGACTATAGGGATATCAATAAATCTTGTCCAAAGGAAAATTATCCTACTCCTTATATCGACCGAATTGTTGATGATTGTACCGGAAACGACATTTTCTATTTAATGGACAATTTTTACTAATACAATAAAATAAGAATACTCCCTTTCCATCAACCTAATACTATGTTCATTTGTCCATGGGGGCCATTTCCTATCGCAAAGTCTCATTTGGATTGAAGAATGTTGGCGCAAATTTTCAAAGGGAAATGTCTTATACATTTCACGATATTAAATATATTGTGTAACCCTACCTGGATGACTTAATAGCTCATTCTTGAGACCAAAATATCATCCCATGTATTTGAAATTTTTTTTCATTTGATGTAGGCACTATAATATTCATTTGAATCGTCACAAGTGCATCTTTTTTGTACAATCTAGTAGATTGTTGGGATTTTTCATGTCAAACCATAGCAGAGGATCATATTCCAGATGAATCCCTATTTCTTATGAGTACCTTAGATCATTGATATGGATATATAATTATATATATTCAAACTCAAATTTTTTTTCCTGAGTTGTCTCGAACTAATCATCGTCGAATTCGGTACTAATGCCATAAATATGCTATTGTCGGTGATACTCTTTATCGTCATGGTGATGATTCTATCTTTCAACCTTTTTTTAACACATGAGGGGGATGATAAGGCATTAAATGGATGTCATTCTGTAGCTTGTGGTGGTCATATGTTAGGGTTTTCAACTTCCCATAAGATATTGTGCGCTCGATATTTTTGGTTGTCATTCTTTAAAGATTGCATAAATGTGGTTAGAAAGTTTCCTAATTGCCAAGTTTACGATAGCAAGATGCATGCTCCTCCATCTCCTCTTCACATAATCATAGTTATTAGTCCATTAGTTAAATGGGGCATTTATTTTTTTACATATAACCCTCACTCAGTCAAGGGGGGGATGGGTATATTATAATTCTCGCTGTAGATTATTTTATAAAATGGGCCGAGGCGATGCCTACATACAAGGACGATGGTGAAACCATAACTATTTTCATATTCAATCATGTAATTTCTAGGTTCGATGTACCACAAGCCATTGTATGGACCATGGTAGCCGCTTGCGAAATTCTCTGATGACCGAGCTTTCTACACAGCTTCGCTTGCACCATGAAAACTCTACTCCTTATTATCTGCTAGTGAATGGCCAAGTTGAGTGTTGTTAAGAAGGTTTTGACCAACATGATCAAATAGAATGTCAAAATTCATAAAATAAACTGGCATATTATGTTTTTTTTAGCTTTGTGGGCATACCGTACCTGTATGAAAACATTGACTGACTTTAATCCCTTCCAACTTGTTTATGATTTGGAGGCAATTTTTCTAATTGAGTGTGAAATTTTGTCATTAAAACTAGCCATTGAGTTGTCACTGACTAGCATTGCGGAGGAATAATATTTTTTGTACATATAAAAACTCGATGAAACTAGATGTAATGTTGCATTAGCTAGTGAGGATCACAAAAAACTTGTTAAGGCTAAGTTTGATCGAAATGTGAATCCTCGTGTATATCCAGAAAGTGACCTAGTCTTGATCTATGGTCAAGCACATGATAAGATAGGCACTCATAAATTTGAACCTATGTGGGATGGTCTTTACATTGTAAAATATGTACTAGCCAAAGGGACCTATGAATTAGTTGACTATGACGATGTTTATTTAGGAGAGCCCATAAACAATCTCTACCTTAAGAGATATTATGAGTGATTTATCTCATGAATATTTTTGTACATTAATTGTATCATATTTTATGAGTGTGTGATTTAGGTTTGAATTTTTTACGATTTACTAATACTTTTCTTGCTTATCTTGGATTACACTTGATTTTTAGATGTCGATGTTCCCACAAATTTTTTGCTACAACCAGAAGGAGGTTACAACCCCCTGATTTATCAACTACAACTGAAAGGATCTACAACCCCTACACTATATTTATTTACCAGCACCCACTAGAAAGAGAACCAACCCTTGATCTGCAAGAAACAACTTGTTGGAAACTCAATGGGTCATTTTTCATTCATTTTAAAACTAGTTATTCGCCAACGCCCACTGGAAGGAGCACCAACCCTTTATCTGCAAGTTAAAACTTATTGGACAATCAATGTGTTATTTTACATCCATTTTCAAACTAGTTGTTTACTAGCACCCACTGGAAAGAGCACCAACCATTTATCTATAAGCTACAACTTGTTGGAAATTCAATGGGTCATTTTGCATCCATTTTCAAACTAGATCCATGAATGCCAATCTGCCTTCAAAATAAAACAATTTGTCTTCAATCACTAATCAAGAATCACCTCAACAACACCACCATACCATCTCCTCACTGCTCATGAAAATATACCTCAAAAATTCTTAGAAACTATGTCTCCAAAAGACATATTGATTATGTTTACTCAAGCCCACTTTTAAAGTTTTCTCTTCGCTAATTTTGGCTTCCTTTATCTTCTTGAATTACTGCATGAATTATTATTTTTTCCCATGTCATTTTTAATTTAGTTTTCTAAATATTCTCTTCACGTCCTCTTGAGGTCCTCTCCACTTTTCAGGCTTTTGATCTTATTTTTTTGAACTTGTTTGATGAGTTTTTCTACTTATTCCAGTGAATCTGGAGCTTTTACAGAGTTAACTAAGGTTTTTTAAAGTTACAAGGATCATATTTAGCTCAACTTCCAAAATTTCCACTTAAATTGGTAGTCCCACCAAAAAATGGATCCAAAATTAGCTACTAACTCATGCATGCCACCAAAGCCCAAAAGCTTTAATAAACTCTGCCATTGCCAACCGCGCTGCCAAAATCAAGACTATAGATCCGCTGCACTTGCCAAATTTCTTATATCAAAGGCCCAATCCCATTGGATTTCCAATTACATGTAAAATCCACACAAAATCACCTATCAGATGGTCAAAATACCCCACCATGTCGATCCCAGGTCCACAGATGCCCTCACATGTTTATAATTGAATTTAATTGCCTTACAGGCTCCTAGTTCATGGGCTTAGCCTACCTCCTCTGTTATACTACCAACCCAATTGAACCATTATTTATATAAATAGATATATATTCCACCACTGAGCTACAGACCTGTTCACCCAATGAAATACACACAAAACTTGCACAAACTGTCTTTCCATTAGTCCACTCAGCCCCATAATATATATGGCTGTATTATTCGCTAGAGCCCAGGTGACCTGGCCTTTTTGGTTTCAATTCTTTAAATGTTACAGACACTTGACCTAACGAGTATGGTCCATTACTCTATGCTCCTGTTGCATCACTTATACTCCACCTGCCGGCCCATTGGAAATGCTCGACTCTTAATTACAAATTCTTCTAGGCTTGACAGTTTCAAACAACGGGAAAATTCTCATCTCTTGTCATTCTGTCAATAGACAGATCCCCATTGCCCAACACTTTTAAAATGACAAGTTATAATTCTTACGGGCATCTAGGACTTCTGTGGTTCTGAGGTTTTGGGCTTCCATGCCTGCTTCCCTGTTCAATATTTTTACAACCTTTCAGGGCTTTTGGGGTTTCAATATTCTGAGCTTCTGGGCCTGCTACCCTACTAAATTTTGTTATGAGCTTTCGAGCCTTTCTGGGTTTGGAGATTCTAAGCATCATGTTGCTGCTGAGTTGACTTTTGAAGGCCCAAATTTGACTACCGTAATATATCTCGATCCATGAGGCTATTTGTAGACATCCATATACTGTTGGAAAGCTCTTTCAAAGCACTTTTCAATTGAGTGGATCTCATGTGGACTTTGAGTTGATCTAATGCCTGAAAAAATTTCTTCAGAGTCTTTGTTCTTCTTTGCACCTTAACCACCTCTCTGCACCTATACCTTGGCCATTCTTGACCACTTGTTTCTTTTCCATATTTCTTTTCCATGCTCCTTTCCCATAAATGAAAACATATTTCCAAAGCACAATTTCATATAAAAATAACAATTTACTACTTTTAAAAGATTAAAATCAATTAATAAATGAAAAGTATGCAAAACTATTTAATTTTCAAGATAATGTTGAGATATGTTTGTGCCTTTTTTAAGTGTGCCAATAATGGAAATAAATTATTTGAAATTTCAAAACAGACCCACATATTAAATTTGATGATTTTGCACCTACCTGACCCATCTTCACATTTTCAAGTAAGGATATTGACAATTTTTAATTTTTTTTAAAATGTATTTGACGAGAGAATAACCCCTTGATGATTTTCCCAGCAAATTCCCTTCCTACTGGTATCTATAATGTCCCTAAAATAATAAAAAATCAGGTAGATGTAAAATTTTATGGTTTAATAAAGTAAATTTGTAAAGCAATACATAGTCCATAATGAATAAGTCCTAAAATTGAACAAGAATGTAATGATGGAAAATCGCATGTTTTAAACTGTGTTCCCTCTATAGAGTTTATTTTAAGAATTAACCTCTCGATGGGTATAGAGTGTCCTTGTGAGCATTGTAGTTTACAAAGAGGAATTGAGTTTTTGTTTGGAGTAACATAGTTTGACCAATAAAAATATGCTTTTATATGATAAGGTCTATATATATATATATAATTTTTTAATTTCTAAATATAAAATTTTCCATTAAAATAAATCTATACAATTGTACATTGTTTAGATCAACATATCATGCATCTTCATTTTGATATTTTTCCTATTTTCTTGAAGACCTCGATTGGAAGAATTTATGAAAAAATTAATAAAAATAGCACCGACGACATCCTTTTTTACACAATCCAATACAAATTGCCTAGCATGGGATGAAATGAAATAATTGCTCGCTACACATATCTTTTCTGAATACATCACAAGTGGACACTATCTCATAATTTCTACGCCTATGCATGTACATTCATGGTCACGTTACCATAAAGATATATGATCTCCGTTAATTTTAGCCTCACTCGGTAAAAGGCATGTTGTTTTTTTGTGGTGGAGAATTTTGTTAATATGGAAGATTATGTGTAAGCTTTAATGGTGTTTCTTTATATCCAAGCTTGTTGTGGATTAACACGAATAGGGTCAGAGTTTTTATGAGTTGACACTGACATTTCTGGTGAACATTATGCATCCCTGTCAGAAATCTAATTGGGAATATTGAAATAACAAGTTTTCTTTTTCAAATCTTACTCTGGATAAACATTTTTTTATCATTTTTGAGGTGTGTATAATTTTTATGTGAAGTCTTGCACTGACTTTCGAATGATAAAAAATATCCATCTTCCAAAGTCCTACGAGATTCCCCTTGCGGTTGGTCACTACATATTTCCATGAGCATGTCTAATTTGGCTTCAAATTTGTTCGGAAAATAATGGAATTTTTGGTTACATTTTGATGAAATTTCTGCTTGGAAATCAAGATTACACTACCAAGTTTCAATATTTTAGATCTCTAAGAGATTTTTGATGGTGTTGAATCTATTTCCACTATAAAAATAAAAAATTCAAGTATTGCTCTCAAATTTATTAAAAAAAACAAATTTTTAATTTTCCACCCTAAAAAAAAAAACCTATTCCATGTTGAAATTTGCGAAAAGTACAGAAAAATATTCTTCATATATTTTCTACAAAATATAAGAGTAATAGTTTTTTTATATTTTTCATTTTATTGACCATAAATTATTATTATATTTAAAAAAACAATCAATATAATTTTTACTCTAATATATATATATATATATATATATATATATATATATATATATATATAAAAGAGAATAATCAATTTTCTTTTAAAAAGTTGGTTGAATTGTTTTTATTTGTTTAGCATCTTCATTTATTCATTGGCATGATTAAAAAAAATCAATTTTCAATTTTAATTAATAAACAATAATAATATGATTAAATTATAAATTATAAATATCATAAATTAATAGAAATTATTGATTAGGAAGGATAATTTTTTAAATAATAAATATTAATATTATAAAAAAATTAAAAGTTTAATATTTAAAAATATCTTTGTGCTGCACTGCAACTTCAGTTGTTGAGAGAAACAACTGAATCTCCTGCCCAATATTTGACAGACAAGTCAGTTGGGCTGCCACCTCATCATTGAAGCTCCATCGTCTGCTGATATGTGCTGACATCTGAAGGATGATGCACAACTACAACTATACACTGCATAAGAAGACTCCCTCTACACTGTTAGAGTCACATCAACTTGTTGTGCTGAAATCTCTCACGTTGCGATGTCCTCATGAAGCCTCCACATTGCTGCAGCTCTGCTCTGCGCTGCTGAAGTCATATCAATCCCTACATTGTTGTTGATGCATATGCACTACGTTTCTCCTTCTAGCCTTCAGATCTGCCTCTTCTTCATCCATGATCTATGCACCCACTGCTCCACTTGTCCCGCTACTGTCCTAATGCTCCCGTAGCTCAAATGTGATCCAAGAGATGAGTTTCTCAAGGATACCGCCATATTCTGTAGTTTCTCTACAGATCCATGTCACCCCACTTTTGTGGTTCATGAGCACTCATGGCTGTATCATCTTCTAACCCATCTTCTACCACATCAACCTTGTAAGAATAAGATTCCTTGTCTTTTTTCTTCTGAGGACAATTGCTGGAAAAATGTCCTAGTTCGCCGTTGTAGAAGCACTTGATCTTTGATAAATCCTTCTTCTTCTTTCCCTGCTACCTCTTTGATGCCAAGGATGAATCTTCTTCATCTCCCTTCTTCACTTTTCTTGATCCCAAGTTGTACTGCTTCTTAGTGATTTTGCGAAGTTCTTCTTGACGCATGATTTCCCACAAGTTGTCCTAGCCTAGGAGGTCTGCACTGCCCAAGATACTTTGGCCAAATGTTTCCCACTCATTTTTGACTGCATTGAGAGCAGTCCTGACCATAACATCATCCTCCCTTAGCACCTATCGTAGCCAACTAGTCTCTGATCGACTGTAATATGAAGAGGAAATGTTCCATGTATTCCCCCTTGGTCATCATGAATGATCACATCTGAATCTCCAACAACATCTTCCTTTGAATAGTTTTTCCCTCATATAGGGATGTTAAGGCCTTCCACATTTCATTGGCTGTTTTCTTCTCAGTTATATGTGGGACAATATGGTCCTTAATTCCATCCATTATCGGTTGCTTGGCATGTCCAGCAACTTCATTATGCTTCCTTCGGAGATCTGGATCTATCGGCGTGGCCAAAACCTGTTCCACATGGTCTCTTAGATGATATGCCTCTAGGACTATCACGATTCTAGCCTTCCAAACTGAAAATTTAGATAGGCCATCCAATATGTCCTAATCATGCAGTCCATTAGGAGCCATCTTCTCAGAAATCTGTTGGAGCTCCTTTTCTCTTGGCTACAGATCTGGATCTAAGGTCCTTGGCGAAACAAGCACCTTCTGCTCCCTCTAGCAATTGATTTCCCCTTCTTGGAAATATGCCAAATCAAATAATGATTCAACTCTCTTCGATCCTCTGATCGATCTGAAAGTTTATTTGGCTAGAATATCTCTGAGAAGTTGATCTCCTCTCGCTCTTTGTCACTAGTTCTTAGGCTAAAAATTTGAAAAATTCATAAATTTAACCCCACTAGCACCTTCTGAAGTTTTGCAGCTCTGCTTTAGGCACTTCTGGATCTGACAACTTCAGATTTGCGTCAGCCTAGCTGGCTTCAAATAGTCCCAACTCTCTCTCTGCGCTATCTCTGTATTGCCTCTATGCAGTAAGTGCGTGGGTCTACTAGGAGACAGCGTAAGACTGTGTCACCCTGCCCTCTGTGTAACTTTGATTCTCTGAAAACTACATTGTCCCTTCAAATTTTCCTTTTTGTTGCTGTTGTTGCACTTCCTCCTATCTTCTGTAGCAAGATCCTTCAGTATTCTGCTCGTGACCCTCCTAGATCTGCAATTGCTTTGATACCATATGAAAATTTCTAAATGTTAACTATGTATAAATATATTGTTAGATCTGGTTATGCTCCTCCTACTTAATTAAGTTATTAACTGAAAAATTCAGATTAATATTGAAGAAAAACACATAACAGACTTTCACCAATTCATATCTAGAAAAATTACATGCACACATAGAAAAAGTGACACAGTGATTTTATGGAAAAATAGTCCCCAGAAAAAACTATGCAGGAAAATCAGTCTCTTTCTACTGGAGGGTTTTATTATTAAGATTATTTCTAAATACATCAAATCCAAGTTGCAGATCTAGAAAACTTGACAAAGAAAATATAGATATGCAACTCACTGGCTGTTCTGGAGCCAAAATATTGACTGATCCACAGCCTCAAATGGTATTTATAGGACTCGTCCAAAATTAGGGCCTCAAAACCCCAGCACTACCCCTAGAGCCCCTACGTCAACCTTTGTAGCCCCTTTGTCCCTCAGTGCTAGCCTGGAAAGGGATGCATAACCCAAGACTGGGTGACACAGTCCCTACGCTTCCCCGAAGTGTCTCTACATAACCTTTGAGGGTTTCCAGTTGTCGTATGTTGCCCTCGGAGTCACTGCGCAGCACCTCCATAGTTCAAGTTGCCCTAGATTGCACAACCGGTGCCCTCTTGCTGTTGATGCTACTGCTTATCTACATTGACTCTCTAAAGCTTCTCTCTATTTATTTTTTATTCTATACTCTGGGATCAGACCATCCCCTTTGTCTAAAATCCCCTCTCTGCAGCTAAAACACTTATGAGAATTATTAGAAAACCTTGCCCTAGAGCTCTGCCTTTGTCTATCTTTACAAATGACCCCAAGCCATTCCTTTATACTTTTCTCGTTTGGAAACCAACGGCCATGATCATACCTTAAATCAATGGCTAAGATTAAAAGAAAGCTTGATTCGTGTGACTTAAGACAATTTCATCACATGTTTAATTTAATTAAATTTAATTATTTAATTTTCCTAAGTTTAGACGTAGGAAATACATTATAAAAATTAATTAATTAAATATCTCCAAAACCAGATGAAATTTTTCTAAATCCCTTTGTAGGCCTTGTAGATCATGTGTACTCTACTCCCTCCTCAAATTTTGGTAGCTAGAGCACATCCGATGCTACCCCCAATACACAAAATCTCAACAAAGTTAACCAAAAACACCTCTGAGATTAGCCTGATATTTTCTGAGGATGATCCAAATTGTAGACTGTGATATTCAGACTATGATTGCCTCCCAAAATCTCAGAGAATTAGATCACTGAACTTATCCCTTCTGTGATGATATTTGACTAGCTTAGATGCTTTGAAATTTGATCCTTGCGTGTCCCTTAGATGCTCTTCCTTAATTTTCACCTTAGCTCTGAAACCATGTTGAGAAATCTTGAGAATTTGCATTAAGAGATTTATCTTTATTAGTGATCGTTTGTGAAATTTTTTAAAATTCTTTAGATTAGGATCTTCTTCTTGTTATATTATTAGTGTTATTCTTCATCAAATAGTAACCAATGCATAAACATAAGTAGAAAAGAGACACAACATGTAGACTATGAGACAAGGCCAAAAACTCTCACTCTTTAAGAGGAAAGCCTACACAAATTATTCTTATAGAGATTCCAATTGATGAATACCAAGACCATGACCCTTGACCTATTAGCCACTCCAAGACCAAGACACCATTCCTCTTCCATCTTCTTGATTGCTCTTCTCTGAGTTCCTTCTACTTCATAAGTGATGAAATCGAAATATTGTCACTATCTCAGACAAGGATGACAAAAATCTACAACATTGGGCCTTGAAGACACACCACTAAACCATATTCATTGTTCTCTAAGATATCACCGATCTCTTTCTTTTCAACAAAACTAAGATCCTTTTAGCACCCAATTCTTCTAGCAGTGATAGCACCAAAATGTGGTACAATATTCTCCATGTTGTCGCTATGGTCTATAATAAAGAGGGATATGAATTCCCTTCCACAGAACTATAGCCTTCACCGAGTTCTTACATCACACTGAGATAACACTTGAAACAAGACATCATATCATCACATCATCGAGCTACTGTGCCACTACAATTACATCGAGCCTGTGATCACCTTCCAAGAATCAGCAGAGATTTCAACCTGTATTAATCCATCCAAAACAGAGATGTCTGAACTGTATGTTGTATAACCCATCCAAAAATCTCAGAGGTATATTTCCTAAATTTTATCTCTCTGTGGTAACCTTAGTCGCATATATATAGTAGTTTTTCCATCAATATTAGCCAACCTTTGCAAGTGAACTAATGTGTCTTATTTATGTGATCCGAAATGAGGATCTTCTCATATTGTTTAGGAGGCTGACTTTGAAGAGGATTGTGCTTGTCTTTAGAGGGATAATAATACTTTTACATTGACTCATATACAATGAAATAGGCTCAAGAATAGCTCTTCATTCATGACATTAATTCTTTGACTCTAAATGAAAAACCTAATGCTCTAAAATGAGAGTCATCTATAATAAAATCACTTGCCCATGAAACCCATGACGCAAGTCTTACAAAAATACTTTAATTACATCATTTATACAAGTCACAATTACATGTCATTATGAAGACCAAACCTAGTTACTTTTCAACAAATATAAAGGCCTTTGAAAATGAAAATCCCACCTACAACATATTAGATATCCTCAGGTTACTCTGGGGACTGAACCCACGTCATCGTCACCTCTATTGGCAAGACAACATGGCACCAATAATTTTGACTATGGAATTGAAGGAATATGGTGATGTTTGCAAAAGACGTGTGATTTCCCAATCACAGAGATTAGGGACCTCCATATATTTAAAAATTACAGGTGCACTTTATATCAATCTGCCTAATGCATAATGTACATCTTAGAACCATGTTCACTACAAAAAAATTTAATGAGCTTACCAAAAACTATAATGGTCTTAAACATATCCCTGTATAGTACTCTACACCCTAGTTTTAAAAATTGGTACAATCAATATAAAAATCGATCAAACCGGTCGATTAGCTTCCTGAGATATCAAATGAGCCTAACAAATCTGATTGGTTGGTTGGTCAAGACCGATTAGGTACCAAATCAGTCAGTTTTAGTACCATACCGACCAGTTCAGCTAGTTGTAAGCTCATATTTGCCTCACACAATTTATTTCTAGTGTTCATGTGCAAATGAGAGTTTGGACATTTCTACAAAAACATTTATTTTTTGAGCAACAACAAGAAGTTTGGATGTTTTTTGCCATCTTGGAGCTAGTTTAGAGCTGTCTAGTGGAGTTGGGGATGTTGATCCCAATGGAGATCTAGTAGTGAACCAACAATACCAAGCATGGCACATGGTGACTCGTGAAGGAAGAAATAGTCCTGTAGTTGGACGAACTCGTGCTTTAGTTCTGCTAAGCGTAGTGATGTTGCTCACGCTACTACTAGTACTGTTATTGAGGCTAGAGAGGAGTTTGAGGAGTCCTCTAACTATGAGCTAGATGATTTTTATGTAGAGCTCCTGATGATGATCTCATGTGTAGTAGTGGTGATGAGTTTGATGAGTGATCATGTTGATCAGTGATTTGTAGTAGGATTTTGGTCTAGTAGTTTGAGTTGTAGCATTGTTTTTGAATTCAGGAGGCCATTTAGAGCCTCATTGTAGCATTGTTTTGGGACTCTAGAGGGCATTTAGAGCCTCAATGGTTATGTATTTTTTCAATGATATCATTGATATGTATTTCACTAGGGTGGGATTTGCTGAGGATTTCGAAGTGATTTTGCAGTGCAGTGAGGGGCAGATGTCGACAAGGGATAATCTGATCTGAGGCCGAGATTACAACAACAGAGAGGCAATATCATACCAAGGTAGCGCAGAGGCCAACCAGAGGGATGCATTCCAGCCACGCTGATGTAGAGGCCATGCAAAGGGTGACGCAGAGGCAGTGTAGAGCTTTCTAGAGTGATGTAGGGGCATCCTGCATTGGGCTAGAGGGCTAACGCAGAGGTTGAAAAATACTGCGTCGAAGGTTCCAATGGGCCAGAAAGGGCTCAAATTCATAGTTCCCCAGAGAGGGTTGGATCAACCATATTTTTTTATCTCCGAGTGAATTGTAGATTTGCTGTGTAATTTCTCTGTAGGGCAAACCATTTCTGGTGCCCAAATTGTTTTATTTATATTCTTCATAATAATAAAACCCTCTAAATTTGTTGCACCGGTTTTCCCGATTTGGGTTTTTCCAGGGACATTTGTCCAAAAAATATGTGTCATTTTGTCGCATGTGCGTGCTGTTCAGTAAATGATCTGTATATGTGTAGGCTACGGTTTGTATTTGCTTTAATGTTTTTCTGAATACTTTAGATTAATAACGTGTTAATTAGTCAAACAAGTAGGCAAATTAGATCAAGACACTACAATAGGGTTTCTATTTTAAAACATTCACAGATACCCCAACATGCCATGGATCACCTGTCTAAAGACCAGATGATTTGAAATATTATATATCCATATTGATGTGAAATAATATTTTGAAATTCATTTTAAAAATAATTATATATGAAACTCATTGAAAGTTTTCAAGAAAATTATTTCTTGAAATTCATTTAAAAAATTCATATTGATGTAATTCATTGAAAATTTTCAAAAAATTGTTTTCTTGAAATTTCCAATATCATATTCATATTGATATGAAATAGTATTTTGAAATTCATTTAAAAAATAATTATATATGAACAATTTCTTGAAATTTTATTGACATTTTTTCTTTAAATTTCCAGTCCAATCTAAAATTTATATTGATGTGAAATAATTTCCAATCCAATCTGAAATTCATATTGATGTGAAATAATATTTTGAAATTCATTTAAAAAATAATTAAAAAATAATATTTTGAAATTCATATAAAAAATAATTATATATGAACAATTTCTTGAAATTTCCAATCCAATCTGAAATTCATATTGATGTGAAATAATATTTTGAAATTTCCAATCCAATCTGAAATTCATATTGATGTGAAATCATATTTTGAAATTCATTGAAAGTTTTCAAGAAATTTTTTTTCTTCTTGAAATTCATTTAAAAAACATTTAAAAAGAAACAAATATGAACCTATTAAATTAATTAAAAAAAAAATATGGACATATAAAATTAATTTAAACATATAAAATTAAATTAAAAAAAAAAAAAAAAAAAACCATATAAAATTAATTAAAAAAAAAAAAAACAAATAGGAACATATAAAATTAACAAAAAAAAAACCAAATACGAACATATAAAATTAATTAAAAAAAAAACAAATACAAACATATAAAATTAATTTTAAAAAACCAAAAAATTCATATTTAAAAAAAAAACCCAAAAAAACAACATTCAAAATTAATTTAAAAAAAATACAAACATATAAAATTAATTTTAAAAAAACCAAAAAATTCATATTAAAAAAAAAGAAAAAAGAAAAAGAAAAAAGAACCAAATATAAACATATAAAATTAATTAAAAAAAAATCGAATACAAACATATAAAATTAATTTAAAAAAAAAAAACCAAAAAATTCATATTTAAAAAAAAACCAAAAAAGAAACCAAATACTAATATATAAAAATAATTAAAAAAAATCAAATATGACCACATAAAATTAATTAATAAAAAACAAAATTCATATTATTAAAAAAAAAAAAAAATCGAAAAAAAGACAAATACAAACATATAAAATTAATTAAAAAAAAAGAATTTAAAATTCGTATTTAAAAAAATGAAAAAAAAAACAAATACAAACATATAAAATTAATTTTTTTTTTTTAAAATATGAACATATAAATTTTTTATTTTTTTAAAATACAAACATATAAAATAAAATTAAAAAAATTAAAAAAAAAAAACCTAAATATGAACATAAAAAATTAATTTTAAAGAAAAAAAAATCATATTTAAAAAAAAAAAAACAAAAAAATCATATCTTAAAAAAATAAAAAAAATTCATATTTAAAAAAAAAAATGAAATAAAAAAAAAATCAAAAAAATCATATTTAAAAAATCCAAATAATTCATATTTATGTGAAATTCCAATTTCATTGAAAATATATATATATATAAAACCAAAAAAATCATATCTAAAAAAACCAAAACATTCATATTTATGTGAAATTCCCATCTCATTGAGAATATATATAATTTAATTTTTTTTTCTAAATAAGACTAAATTATATTTATAAAACATATAATACATGGAGGCACGGGCCTCTACAGTTCTAGCCTATTCCAGAGGCATTGTTATACAAAATACCAAAACAGTGACTTCCCCAGAAGGGGAAACCAACCAACTTTGTTGTTCTACAACTGCCCTCTACGGGGAAACCAACTTCGTATAGGGAGAGATGATAAATGTTTAAAAGCATAAAAAAGAATAGGAAATAAAAGTCCCAAAGACTTGAAACCAGAACCCAGAAACCAGATAAAACCTGAAGACTTGTGCATCGATTCTCGGGGGAGGTGTCTCTTCCACAATGAGACTCCTATACTCCTCGGTGTCACCTGCATGCTTGTCATGGGTGTCATCTTCATGCTTGTGCTCGGAAACATTGGTGGTGCATGTGCTGCCTGGATCTCCATCGAAGCCCGAACAATCTTCACTGCTGTTGTCGGTGCGTTTGCTTGTGCTGCTGGAGGTTGGAGCACCCTGCACGACTGTAGATGGAGCACCTAGGACCGCCACCTTACCAATATGCTACTAATTCGCTGAGTCTGAGATAGACACCTTGTGCAGTTTTCTAGGACGATGGCTATCAGCACTGATAGCTTCCTCTTTGAAGCTAATGGTGATAGTGGTTGTAATGCGTGGTCAGTCCATGGTGCAGGTATCATGAAACTATGCAGAGTGGGCGGGCAGCGAAGAGGCCAACGTCTCTAGGCGAGGTAGCGATGGGGGAGAATTAGTGGAGGGAGGATTGAGTGGCGGGGAGCGAGACCTTCTTGAAGCCTAGTCTCGACCACGCCCATTGCGGGTGGCAGGGTATGCCGATATGAATTATCCAAAGATGGGGAGGAGGTATCAGAATGAGTAGAAATTGGAGATTTGGATGCTCTGCCTCGGCTACTACCTCGATGGTAGTGCATACGGTGGCGACAGGGCATGGTGGAACTAGGGGAGGCACAATTGTGAGGTTGAGACCGTTGAGGTGAAAGGGCAGTAGGGTGTGAGACCAAAGGAGAAGAGGACCAAGGAGACGAGGACCGACTAGGCACAGAGACAAAGCTCAGACTACAGTGAAGGCTATGAGAAAAATGCAAGCGAGGGATAAATTCAATGCAACAAAGGAGACTGCATCGCCTCCTAGTAGGTGTTCGGGAGCTCGTCTCTGAGACTCCAGGGGGGAAAATGCAGCTCTACGGCAATGGCAATGGAGGGAGACTTCCTTGCGAATTTATTTTGAAGAGCATGGGACTGCATCGACAGGTGAGCGGAGTAAATAATCTCCTGTGGGTGCAATTAGGGCGATTAAATGCCCATGGCTAGAGCCCATGGGTGGCCATGTGTCTGGGCCACATGCCACCCCATGAGCTTGCTGTATATATATATATATATATATATATATATATATATATATATATATATATAATTATTAAACTAAATTGTATTCCCAATTAGTTAAAAATGCAAACATAAAACCAATTGATTTAAAAAAAAAAAAAACTAAAAACGGAAAAAAAACACACACACACAACATAAGAACGTAACCCCATCATAACTCACTCCCTCACTTCAACTCACAATCACACAGCATAAAAATGTAACCTCGGCCCGCCACACCCCCCCCGCCCAACACACCTCACTCCCTCACTTCAACTCAACTTAAAAACGTAAACACAGCCCCCCCACACCAAAAAAAACTACAACTCAATCCCTCACTTCAAGTCACTATCACACAACTTTCGTACTCCCTTCAACTCAGAACTCACACAAATTTCGTATATAAATGCTACTCCACCACTCACAACTCTCAACGAACATAATTTTAAACTCCACCTCTCACAACTTATGGAAAAAGGATATACAAAGCCCCAGTAACTTAGGGAAAATAATATAATACACAAAGCCAAGTGTTAGTGTACACAATAAAGCATTTCCCAACATGTAGAAAAGCATATACAAAAAACCCACGGTTGATGTGTCCATGTCGTTTCAATTTGATGTTAATGCTTTGGAGTCTGTAAATATTTAAGGAGTATAATATGTTTTAAACCTCAAAAAGGTGTAAAAAGTGGTTGCTAGAGTTGTTAAATTGAAAAAAATGTTCTTTGGTTTATTAAATAATAATTGATAAAAAAAGGTGCAGAAAGAGGGCGACATAGTTGTTAAATTGAAAAATTGTTTTTTTGGTTTCCTAAATAATAATTGATATATTTTAATAGAAGATTTTTAGTTTCTATTAAATTTAACTGATCATAATTCAATTTTAATGAATTAAAATATTACAACTGAAATTAACTCAACCTAGGCTCCTAAAATTTAGGATTTAATAGAATTAAATTGTTACAACTCAAATTAACTCAACCTAGGCTCCTAAAATTTAGGAATCATCATACAGAACGCAAGTTCTTCCTCTAACTCGAATTAACTAATCTAACTAAGAGAAAATAACTGATTTAACTTTTAAAAGTTATCTGCTGACATGGAATATCAATTTTCCTCCTAATTTAATCAAAGGAAAAATTAATTTAGGAACTTCTTGTTGCATTTTAAGCAAACATACACAACCACAACCTTGGATTTGTCAATGAAAGGGTACAAATGTTTCAATAAAATATATCATTTAGAAAGTCATAAGGAAGCAACCAATCTTTTGAACCCCCCTGGAAGTAGAATTGTCTCAAGGAAATGTATGATTGTATCCTTTACACCTATACCTAACAACTCCTCCATAATGAATTGATATTCATAAGAAAAAAGAAAAAAGAAAAAAAGAAAACCTTTAGAAAAACAATGATTGATCCTAGGCTCAATGACAAAGAAGTAAATGTATTGGCATTGCCAATTTTAAGTTAACTTGTCTTCTGAGTTAGTTTTTGGTTGGATTCTCTAGGAACGAACCAATCCAAATTCGTTATTTTTTATGTAATCTCATGCTAGCTCTTTTTTTGATATTAGATTTGGTTGGATTTCTCCTAGGACTAACCGATCCACTTTTTTTAGTTGTCTTATAATTACTTGTTATAAAGATAATACAATTTTAATTTAAAAAAAAAATTACGATATTAATAATTATAATAGATAATAAAAATTTTAATTCAAAAAAAATACAATACTAATAGTGATAATATTTTTTATTTCTTAAGGTATGAGATTGAAAGAAAGAAAATTTATTTTACTATAAAAATTACTCATCATAGATTTCTTAAGATTTTAATAATAAATATTATTATTATAAATTAAAAATATATATATTTTAGGATTGTAAATTTTTAAATTTGACGTTATTATTTTTGTTAAACAAATTTATGTAATACAAACATCTTTCTATCATTGTTGGATGGAAAAATTATACTTTTATCATAATATGTTGCATGTTATTCTCTTCCACAAACCATTTCACAATCTAATTGGCCCATTAGAAGTTATGCTTGTTATATATAAAAGATATTAACAAGTTATCGAGTTGAGTTTAATAAAATAGTTCTTAAATCACAAATTTTCAATTTCTTTCCAATAAATTTAAAATTGTGATTTAATAGAAACCAAATCTCATTACATTAATAACCCTTGGCCTCATGAATTTTGAAATAAATATCTTTATTATTTTTTGTAACTTTTAAATAAAGAACCAAAACTAAAACCTTTTCTAAATATTAAACCTTCAATTTTGCCTGTAAACTGGTAGATGTCAAAACTCATGTCGTACTTGTAGGAAGAGGAAGAGGGAAAAATAAATACTAAAACATATAAATAAAGAGGATGATTCCCTAAAGGGAATAGAGAGTTTGTTTAGTGATGGATGGCCAACAATGAAGATGCAAAGGAAAACAAGAAGATTCATGAGGAAATAAAATGTCTTGCTTCATTCCCATGCAAACTAGTGACATGTAAAATCTCATTCGAGATATAGTGAATAGATGTTAGAGTGTCAATGTCCTGAGGTCCTTAAAATGTGTGTTATAGACTCAAGGTGTATTAATGAGTCCATAGCGTTGGAAAATAACTGGCTGACGTACTCTCATTTCCTTTCTAGACTGTTTATGATGTAAATGGATCTGTATTCACATTTTAAGAGTTTAAGATTGTTTAATGAGGAAATTAATATTTGTGGCACTGGGGAAATATATGTTATTCATTGAATATTGTATTTGGTTGAATCCAAGAAGTAACATATACTGCCCCAGTACATTAATAGAGATATAGCTCCACAATATTGATAACCATTTGATGAAGAGAGGGATTTCATTGCTAAAGCTATGTGTTTTCTCCAATTTCTTTGATGTCAAGTGAACCTCGCTACGAGTCTATGTAATGAATAAACATAAAATGCAATTGATAATGATGAAGGGATATGAAAATATTTCATCTTTTCTTTAATAGATGGAAATGAAGGCTTGTTTTTTCGTGTAACTCCGATAACACATTTTCTGTTTAAATAAATATTTTCAAATGTCTTGGCATCACACAATTTAAATAATCTTCTAAATTTTAAAAATTAAATTAATCGTTTCAATTTTTTTTAATTAATACAAAAATTTTGAAAAGTTTTGGGGTTACAAATACATCGAATTCAATATTGATATTAATATAATGAAACACTTTCTTTGTCTTAGATTTTCTTTGGTTTTTTTTCTTTTTTTGGTACCGAAAATTATATAAAGGTATAAAATAGTGTTTTTGGTGGTGTTATTTTATATGTTGAATGAAATAATGATTGACCCAATATCGGGTGAGATTTTATTGAACTTAGATATTATGACGATTGATAAATAATTATAGAATTTTATGTAAAATAGTATAATTGTTCTATTTATAAGAACATAGATGGCAATATTTGCAACCAAAGATTTAATTATTGACTTGGATATTGACGTTCTTAGGTAGATGTAGACATTTTATTAATCCTTCACAACTAGCATATTTTTCTTCTACAACAGTCTGACATTTGACAACACCTGGACATATTGACTTGCATATTTTTCTTGTCAAAAACCTTCAACCTATATTTACTTATCAATGGCCTTGCACCCTCTCAACATGATTATTTTTATTATTGACCACATTTGAAGATCTAATTATTTATTATTAATGTATGCAAATCTTTCCATCTAATTAAGCTATATTTAAACTAAGAGGAAGGGAATAACTACTATCTAAATCCATGCATTTTTCCAATGTATCACACCGACATATATGTGTGTGTGTGTGTGTGGGTGTGCATGCGTGCTCATAGAATTGATGTTGATTCAAATCGGGTCAACCTTCAACCCTCCATATGACTAGATGTGCCTAGGCCTTGACCAAGGTATCCCCTTGGACTTGGCCTGTTTCTTCATGTGACCAAACCATAAAAGAAGAAGAATGCTTGGAATTTTTATTCATGTGACCAAGCCATAGAAGAAGAAGAATAAGAAGAGGTTGTTTTAACGTCCACGAGGCTAAATATAAACTATGGGACATATTGCTTCTTTATCAGGCTCTTGTATTTAACTCTTTTCCTATGAAGTTTCACAATAAATTCTCATAGCTTCTCGAAAAACCCTTTGCTGAATAGATTATCCCAAAAGCTAGTTGCCAAAATATCTAGATAACTTTCCCTGTTGTCTTTGGAGGCCTCACATTATAAAATGAAATTATTTTTTGTTTCCACTTTTCTGGAAGAGAAAAAAATACATACTCTTTCCTACCACACTTATTTTTTCCTTTTCCAGTGCCCTGTTTCACAATGGAGTTGATGAGAACTAGTCCTTAATTGAGCAATAAGAATTTTGGCTCTCCAAGAAATATTGGCCCTTATATACACTTTTTGTTGATTATGGTAAATGGATATATCATTCCAGATTAACGATATTCTCTTTTATAGCTTTAGAAACTAATGAAAATCATACACTCAAAATATTAAATTCAAAATATCAACAACCTATAATCAGTGTTTAAAATGAAAAAAATACCATAAATATTGAAATTTTTAGAGAGTGTGAGAGGTTTCATTGTCATTTCATTTTTTTTGTTGCCAACATCTTGAAGATCACATATTCTAGCTATTAAGCATCTACTCCATACAATGGTAAGAAACATGAATGTCGAGCTTGCAAGTAAGCCCAGACTAAATATATTATGTGATTGATCATTCTCATTGGATGCACCAATGCCACACTAACACAATTGAATATAATAAAATTAAAATGGGAATTTCCAATGTCTCTGGAACTCAAAATTCAACACTAACACAAGATGTAGGACGTTCACTATTCAGTATTTTAAAATACAATATGAGAAATTCACATAGAATTCGTATGCATCTCCTGAACCATGACTAGAAGTTGCAACCTCACACGAGTAGGGAAGAGTATCAAAACAATGCAATTGCAAAGAAACATTAGGGTTGAAAAAATTTCATCTATCCCATTTTACAACCTACATGCTTACCTTTTGACCATAATTGAATCATAAATAATGGACCATCTCCAATGAAATCACTGGTAAATACAACTCGTTAATCAAATTAAACCTTGAATGTAATAAAATGATATAAGGGATAATCTGGTGATAAAATCTTCTTAAGCCTATAATACTTTGGTAACTAGTTCTTCATAACATTTTAGTAGTAATGGAAGTATTCATTGTACTAGCATTACAAATGGGCGATGCATGGTTTGTCAGAAACCTGAAACTATTAAGCACGTTCTGTGGAACTATAAGGTTGCCAAAGCCTTCTTGATATGGCTTGCTGAAGAGTAAAATATTCTCTTTGTTGCTCCTCTTTATTAGAAATAGGTTCTTTTTGGTGACAAATTGGTAATATCCAGGCACGTAGACCATGTGGAACCAGATCAAACTGACATACATCTTCTTCTTATGGAAAGAACGGTGTGGAACAACCTTCTAATCTAGTCCATTTGGGAATATTTTCAATTAATAGATTGTAATTGGATATGCACATCTCTGCTATGATTTACATATTTAGGGATACTGTAGATGCTCTTGAGATCAGAGAAAAATTGGACATGCTAGCTCTCCTTGCTTATGTAGGGAGGGTGAAACTAGTTTGTGACTGTCTTTTGGTTTCATAATGTATGGTTCTTAATCTGCATTTTTATTTTTCTATAGTGAAATATCAAATGTTTTTTTAAAAAAATAACTGATAGAAGGCTAGAGAGTGTGACCATACTTATTTGGCTTCCCCTTAAGATTGACCTTTTCTGAATGAATTGCAAGCTCTCCAGATATAACATCATTACAGCCTTTAGGTCGCCTGTCATCATGGCCTATAGGAACCAAAACAAGCATTAGACTAAGGGAATTTAACAACATAACAAAAAATATCTGTTCTTGATAGAAAATTTTAAAGGAGAGAAGCCTATTTCAAGACTATTCTAACAAAGAACCATCTATATAAATGGAAATATTACTATGTCTGATATGATATACAGTGTAACACTGTGTGACATATAGTGAATGGAACTGCCCCACACCTCCACTTGGAAACTGGCTGAATTAGGTTTGTGACGGTAGCCATGTAAGGGTTCAGTGAATGCATGACAATATAGAATGTTAATTTACCAAGAGTTTGCATGAAAAAAACATCAACTTTTTCAAAGGTGCATATTACTCTAAAAATCCTAATTAGCTTCCCAACTTATTAGGTCACTAAATCTTAAACACATCTAAATGGCTCGTGTAATTAAAATGGTAAAATGCACTTACAAATGCATATTTTCAATCAAAATTAATGGTAAAGAGCCATGACATTGATAACACAAAAAATGACACACACTGTCCAATTTCTTAGTTGTGTAAGTGTCAGCCTTCTGCAAAACAGAACACTCATTAAGGTCATGATAGTTTTGTTGGAATATCATATAAGAATCTAGATTTTTCAGATTCTATACAAACTTATTTGGTTCAAGAAAAAATGAAACACTCTAAAATGAAAACCATGGTAAAATCTCAAGCTCCTAAAAATATTACAGGCCTATATCCCTAGGCTACTGGTTTGAATCAAACATACATTGTTCCAGTTCTTAACCTGTAAATGAAATCCCACTTAGATAATCATAGTATGCCACTTTGTCAAGTATTGCACAAGATAAGAGAGAACATCAAACCTTCTGCTTGGCTAGCTCGTCGTCCGCTAGTTTTTCCAGAAGTTTTTCAGTTTCTATCTGAGTATCTAACAAAAATGACAATTTTAGTCTATCTACATAACAAAATTACTATGACACCACTCTTAATTTGATACAAAAATCTGAGGAAGCAATTGAAATTTGTTGATGACTGTCTTCTCCTAGACTCACATGAACTTTGAAATCGTATCTTGCAATATCAACTATATATAAAATTCGATGATACTTTAAGAAACATCAATTTTTGAAATCAATCCCCCATTACAGATACACTTTGAAAATTGCATTGAAGTTTCTTGTGAAAAGTTGTAGATGTCTAACTTACAAAATATGTTGATGGGGTAATGCCATACAAATCTTTATTTGAACTATAAATAATATCAATTATTTGGCTTTAATTGAAACTATCTTTCCAATAACATTAAATATAAAAAATATCTTTCCCTCCTTTAAAGGCCAAATGATTGAATTTAAACATGATAATGAGCAATCAAAATGTCTCAAAATTTTAAAATGCAGGATGAAATATAGATAGTTTTGATTCCTTCAAGCCTTGAGGGGAATTAACTAAAATGGGTTCTCTCAAAAATCATTATGGGTATTGTCGCTTATTATCATACTACAAAAACTAAAAATAAATAATATCAGGTTCGCTGAAATAATAAAAAGTTAATAAAAAAATGGTACATTGCGAAATGTGCGAAAATTGTGAATAATTTCGCGGCAATTTATATTGACGCGAAATGTGTTTTTTGTAGGGGGCTCCACAAAAATTTTTGGCTGACGGAGAGTTATACAATAGTTCGGCCGAACTTCTTATCAAAAGTTCGGCCGAACTATTAAGACGTTAGTTTTAGCGACTCGTAAGCGGAAAACATAGTTCGTCCGAACTTGGACTAAAAGTTCGGCCGAACTAACACGTCACCAATTACACAAAACCAGGCTCTGAAAACGGTTCTGCAACTTCGGACTGATTAAACTCCATGAAAGGTTGTTAATTAACTTCGGAACCAAGACAAGCATTTTCAGAATTGAATCTACTTTCAGGAAATATAAATTTTATGGAATTTCGTAAATGTTTATTAATTTAAATTATTTTTCTAATAAAATGGGTGCAAAAATTTTTTGAGGGTCATTGTGATTCAGTGAAATCAAAATTTTGTATCTCCCAAAATACATTGTAAAAAAAATTGAAAAAATTATGGGGCATTACATTAGTCCGTTGACTCTAATGGGTAGCTTTTAGATTTTTAGTTTATAACTTATATGTTAAGAAATTTGTTGCCATGCGAAACATATCCAAAATATGCAGTTTTTCGTATTGGACCAGTTCAAAAAATTCTAGTAATTATGATATGCATCCATTGGCTTTGTAAATATGATGAAAACAAAGTAGACTCTATCTAGATTGTTGTAACACATTTTGTTTTTTCAAAAACACAAATTTTCAATGAATACAACATTGCGACATAACATGACTTCTTATGAATCTTTTTATTGTTAAGAAACACACACTCAAAGAAACACTAAGTTGACATATCAAATCCGCATAAAAAAATTTCAAAAAATAAGTAATAGAAAGCTAACAAAATTTCTCACAACTTTTATTTTTATCACAAAATGAAATTCTACACAGAAAAATTGTTATAGTTTGCAGAAAGTTGAAGAACCGAAAAAAATGAAATTTTTTTGTCAAAAAAGGGCAAAAAGTGTAACCTCGCTTCACATTTTCACCCAAATTTACATTTTACAAGTAATTCAATCCCTCTGTATCCATCTCCTTGAGAATATACATTTGCAAAAGCTGTCATCACCTATATAAATCATTTTCAAATGGCAGAAACTGACATAAATAAAAAATTCAAGAAAATTCTAGTTACCTTCTTTTGAATAAAATTTGGAAGATATTTTAGCAGAGCCGCTGACAATGTTGAAAGTAATTATGGAAATTTTTTAGTGCTTATGCTTTCTTTTAGTATGCCCTTTATTTCCTGTACAAATAAAGAAAATTTCACAATCACTACACTATAATTATATGGAAACTATAAGGAAATTTATGGGTTAAGTTGAATAGCTAGAATATTCTCAGTGAGGCCTTCCAATAGTATAATCACACCATGATACTTACCTGCAATATGCCACGATGGCAAGGCATGTTGAAATATTAAGGTCATACATTCTTATGGATTTAATTTTGTCATTGATAGGAAATTCAAGAAATCATCTTCGATGCCTCCGATAGCACCAAGTAATGTTGTATACCACGATGGTTATAGTAGACGTTATTTCTTGACTGTAGATTATAGACCTTCAAGAGTTTCTACAAATATTGAGTGGAAAACTATGAAAAAATCATCAACTTCGAATTCAAATCGATAGCTGGTTGAAGGACCGCGATTTCAACTTATGCAAAATGAGCAATAAGGATTTCATCTATTTGTCGCAGCGTGGTAAATTTAAATATATGATGAATATTGAAATTTAATGGAAACTCTCAAGCTTCCATGGCGGAAGTCCAAGTAGGCTCTTCTGCTGAGTCCTCTATGAAGCAATTTAGCAGAGTGTAGTTGCCCGATTTATGAAAATTTTACAGGACAGAGAGTTATGTAAGCTCTAATTGAAACTCATATTTGAAATTGATTGAAAATTTTCTTGAAATGAATTTCAAAATAATGTTTTTGAAAGTTTCTTGAAAATTTTCTTGAAATTCATTTAAAAAATGATTCATATATTTCTTGAAATTTTTCTTGAAATTCATATTGAAAAAAAATTCATATTGCAAAAAAATTCATATCGAAATTCATTATTTAGAATATATATGAAATAATTTTCTTGAAATTAATTTAAAATATTCATATTGAAATTCATTATTTAGAATATATATGAAAGCTTGTTGAATTTTTTTTTCAAATTCATTTAAAAAAAATTCATATTTTTCTTGAAATTCATTTAAAAAATTCAAATTGAATTCATTATTTATAATCTTGAAATTCATTTAAAAAATAATTCGTATGTTTCTTGAATTTTTTCTTGAAATTCATTTAAAAAATTCATATTGAAATTCATTATTTAGAATATATATGAAATAATTTTTCTTGAAATTAATTATTTAGAATATATATGAAAGAATTATTCTTCAAATTCATTTAAATAATAATTCATATTTTTCTTGAAATTAATTTTAAAAAATCATATGGAAATTCATTATTTAGATTTTGAAATTCGTTTAAAAAAAAATTCATATGTTTCTTGAATTTTTTCTTAAAATTCATTTAAAAAATTCATATTGAAATTGATTATTTAGAATATAGGTGAAAGTTTCTTGAAATTTTTGTTTTTGAAAGTTTCTTGAAATTCATTTTAAAAATAATTTGTTCATATGTCTCTTGAATTTTTTCTTAAAATTCATTTAAAAAATTCATATTGAAATTGATTATTTAGAATATAGGTGAAAGTTTCTTGAAATTTTTGTTTTCGAAAGTTTCTTGAAATTCATTTTAAAAATAATTTGTTTTTTTCTTGAAATTCGTTTAAAAAATTTACATTGAAATTCATTATTTAGAATATATGTGAAAGTTTCTTGAAATGTTTGTTTCAAAAAGTTTTTTGAAAAGTTTCTTGAAATTTATTTAAAAAATTAATATTAAAACTCATTATTGAGAAAATATATGAAAGTTTCTTGAATTTTTTCTTGATATTCATTATTTATTTAGAATATATATAAAAGTTTATTGAAATTCTTCTTGAAATTCATTATTTAGAATATAAATGAAATTCATTGAATTTTTTCTTGAAATTCATATCAAAATATTGTTTATTTAGAATGTATATGAATGCTTATTGAATTTTTTCTTGAAATTCATTATTTATAATATATATGAAATTGATTTCAAAAAATTCATTTTTGGAATTTATTATTTAGAATATATATAAAAGTTTCTTGATTTTTTCTTGAAATTGGTTAAAAAAAAATTCATATGTTTTTTAGAATTTTTCTTGGAATTCATTTAAAAAATAATTCATATATTTCTGGAAACTTTTCTTGAAATTCATTATTTACTATATATATATATATATATATATATAAAAGTTTCTTGAATTTTTTTTGAAATTTTTATCGAAATTTATTATTTAGAATATATATGAAATTCATTGAATTTTTTTTTTTTTTTTAATGAGTTTCAAAATATTGTTTCTAAAAGTTTCTTGAAATTTTTCTTGAGATTATTTTAAAAAAGAATTCATATGTTTCTTGAGATTTTTCTTGAAATTCATTTTAAAAAATCATATTAAAATTCATTATTTAGAATATATATGAAATAATTTTTTTTGAAATTCATATTGAAATTCATTTAAAAAAAAAATCATATGTTTCTTGAAAATTTTCTTGAAATTCATTTTAAAAATTCATATCTAAATTCGTTATTTTGAATATATATGAAAGTTTTTTTCTTGAAATTCAATTAAAAAAATAACATTAAACTTCATTATTTAGAATATATATGAAAGTTTTTAAAAAAATTTGTTTGTAAAAGTTTCTTGAAATTCATTTAAAAAATAATTCATATTTTTTTGAAATTCATTTAAATAATTCATATTGAAAATTAATTATTTAGAATATTAAATTTATTTAAAAAAGTTCATATTGAAATTCATTATTTAGAATACCTATAAAAGAATTTTTCTTGAAATTCATTTAAAAATTCATATTCAAATTCATTGTTTTGAATATATATGAAAGTTTCTCGAAGTTTCTTGAAATTTTTCTTGAAATTCATTTAAAAATAATTCATATATGAATTTTTTTAGAAATTCTTTTAAAAAAATCATATTGAAATTCATTATTTAGAATATTGAAATTCATTTACAAAATAATTCATATGTTTCTTGAAATGTTTTTTGAAATTCATTTAAAAAATTCATATTGAAATTCGTTATTTAGAATATATATGAAAGTTTCTTGAAATATTTCTTGAAATTAGATTAAAAAATAATTCATATGTTTCTTGATTTTTTTCCAAAAATTCATTTAAAATATCCATATTGAAATATGAAAGTTTCTTGAAATTTATTATTTAGAATATATATGAAAGTTTCTTGAAATTTTTATTGAAATTGATTATTTAGAATATATATGAAATTCATTGAATTTTTTCTTGAAATTAATTATTTATAATATATATGAAATTTTCTTGTAATTCATTTAAAAAATAATTCATATGTTTCTTGAAATTTTTCTTGAAATTCATTTAAAAAATAATTCATAAGTTTCTTAAAATTTTTCTTGGAATTCATTTAAAAAATAATTTATATGTTTCTTGAAAATTCTCTTAAAACTCATTTAAAAAATTCATATTGAAATTCATTATTTAGAATATATATAAAAATTTAGAATATATATGAAATTTTCTTGAAATTTTTCTTGAAATTCATTATTTATAATATATATGAAAGTTTTTTGAAATTTTTCTAGAAATTAATTATTTAGAATATGTATCAAAATTTATAGAATTTTTTCTTGAAATTCATTATTTAAAATATATATGAAAGCTTACTGAAATTCATTTAAAAATAATTCATATGTTTCTTGAAATTTTTCTTGACATTCATTCAAAAAATAGTTCATGTGTTTCTTGAAATTCATTATTTAGAATATGTATGAAAATTTAGAATATATATGAAAGTTTTTTGAAATGTTTCTAGAAATTCATTATTTAGAATATATATGAAAGTTTCTAGAATTTTTTATTGAAATTAATTATTTAGAAGAATATATGAAATTCATTGAAATTTTTCTTGAAATGAATTTCAAAATATTGTTTTTGAAACTTTCTTGAAAATTTTCTTGAAACTCATTTAAAAATTAATTCATATGTTTTTTGAATTTTTTTCTTGAAATTCATTTAAAAAATTCAAACTGAAATTCTTCATTTATAATCTTGAAATTCATTTAAAAAATAATTCTTATGTTTCTTGAAATTATTCGTGAAATTTATTTTAAAAATTCATATTAAAATTCATTATTTAGAATATATATGAAATATTTTTTCTCCAAATTCATTTAAAAATTCATATTGAAATTCATTATTTAAAATATAAATGAACATTTCTTCAAATTTTTGTTTCTGAAAGTTTTTTTGAATTTTTTTTGTTCAAATTTGTTTAAAAAATAATTCGTATTTTTCTTGAAATTCATTTAAAAGATTTATATTGAAATTCATTATTTAGAATATATATGAAAGTTTCTTGAAATTTTGTTTCTCAATGTTTCTTGAAATTCATTTAAAAAATAATCCATACCTTTCTTGAATTGTTTTAAAAAATTCATATTGAAATTTATTATTTAAAATTTTGAAATTTATTTAAAAAATAATTTATATGTTTCCTAAAAATTTTCTTAAAATTCATTTAAAAAATTGATATTGAAATTGATTATTTAGAATATATATGAAAGTTTCTTTATTTTTATTTTTTTAAGTTTCTTGAAATTCATTTAAAAAATTTGTATTGAAATTCATTATTTATAATATATAAGAAAGCTTCCTGAAATTTTTGTGTCTAAAATTTTTTTGAAAATTTTCATGAAATTCATTTAAAAAGTTCATATTGAAATTCATTATTTATTTAGAATATATATGAAAGTTTATTGAAATTTTTCTTGAAATTCATTATTTAGAATATATATGAAATTCATTGAAATTTTTGTTGAAATTCATTTCAAAATATTGTTTCTGAAAGTTTCTTGAAATTTAATTAAAAAGTAATTATATATGAAATTTATTGAATTTTTTCTTCAAATCCATTTCAAAATATTGTTTATGAAAGTTTATTAACATTTATTTAAAAATTAATTATATATGAAATTCATTTCAAAATATTGTTTATGAAAGTTTCTTGAAATTAGCATTGAAATTCATTATTAAAAATTCATTATGTAGAATATATATTAAAGTTTCTTGAAATTCATTTCAAAAAATAATTATATATGAAATTTATTCAAATTTTCCTTGAAATTCATTTCAAAATATTGTTTATTAAAGTTTCTTGAAATTCATTATTTAGAATATATATGAAAGTTTCTTGAAATTGTTCTTGAAATTCATTTAAAAAATAATTATATATGAAATTCAATGAAATTTTTATTGAAATTCATTTAAAAAATAATTATATATGAAATTCATTGAATTTTTTCTTGAAATTCATTTCAAAATATTTTTTATGAAAGTTTCTTGAAAATTTTCTTGAAATTAATTATTTGAAATTCATTATGTAGAATATATATGAAAGTTTCTTGAAATTCATTTGAAATAATAATTGTATATTAAATTCATTTCAAAATATTTTTTATTAAAATTTATTGAAATTTTGCTTCAAATTCACTATTTAAAATATATATGTAAGTTTCTCGATTTTTTTTTGAAATTCATTTAAAAAGTAATTATATATGAAATTTATTAAATTTTTTAATGAAATTCATTTAAAAAATAATTATATATTAAATTTATTGAAATTTTTCTTCAAATATATATATATATATATATATATATATATATATATATATATATATATATATATATATATGAAAATTTCTTGAAATTTTCAAAATATTGTTTTTGAAAATGTCTTGAATTTTTTCTTGAAATTCATTTAAAAAATAGTTGTATTTGAAATTCATTTTAAAATATTGTTTCTAAAATTTTCTTAAAATTCATTATTTAGAATATATACATTAAAGTTTATTGAAATTTTTTTTTAAATTTATTATTTAAAATATATATGAAATTCATTGACATTTTTCTTGAAATTCATTTCAAAATATTGTTTCTGAAAGTTTCTTGGGATTCATTTAAAAAGAAATTATATATGAAAATCATTGAAATTTTTCTTAAAATTCAAAATTTTCTTGAAATTCAGAATTTTCAAAATATTGTTTATGAAATTCAAACTTTTCAAAATATTATTTCTAAAATTCAAAATTTTCAAAATATTGTTTTTTAAATTCAATTTTTTCAAAATATTGTTCAAAATTTTCAAAATATTGTTTATTCATTTCAAAATATTGTTTCTAGAAGTTTCTTGAAATTCATTTAAAAAATAATTATATATGAAATTCATTGAAATTCATTTTTTCTTTGAAATTCAAAATTTTCAGAATATTGTTTCTGAAATTCATTTCAAAATATTGTTTCTAAAATTTTCTTGAAATTCATTTAAAAAATAATTATACATGAAATTAATTGAAATTCAATTTTTTCTTGAAATTCAAAATTTTCAAAATGTTCTTTCTAAAATTCATTATATATGAAATTAATTGAAATTTAGTTTTTTCTTTAAATTCAAAATTTGCAAAATGTTGTTTCTGAAATTCATTTCAAAATATTATTTCTTAAAATTTCTTAAAATTCATTGAAATGTTTCTTGAAATTCATTTAAAAAATTTTCTTGAAATTCATTTCAAAATATTTCTTCTGAAAGTTTCTTGAAATTCATTTAAAAAATAGGTATATATGAAACTCATTGAAAAATATTGTATATGATATTCATTGAAATTTATATTTTTCTTGAAATTTTCAATTCAATATATATATGATATAATATTTTGAAATTCATTTAAAAAATAATTATATATGAAATTTCATTCATGTCGAGGTGAAATAATTTTTTGAAATTCATTTAAAAAATTATTATATATGAAATTTCATTGAAATTTTTCTTCGAAATTTTGAAAAAATACTTATATATGAAATTTCATTGATTTTTTTCTTGAAATTTCAAATCTTATATTCATATTGATGTGAAATAACATTTTGAAATTCATTTAAAAAATAATTATATATGAAATTTTATTGAAAATTTTCTTTTCATATTGATGTGAAATAATATTTTGAAATTCATTTAAAAAATGATTATATATGAAATTTCATTGAAAGTTTTCTTTTCATATTGATGTGAAATAATATTTTGTAACTTTGAAAAATAATTATATATGTCTCATATTCATATTGACAATGTGAAATAATATTTTGAAATTTTGAAAAAATAATTATATACGAACAAATTTCCAATCTCATGTGAAATAATATTTCGAAATTCATTTTAAAAATAATTATATATTCATATTGATGTGAAATAATATTTTGAAGTTCATTTTTAAAAAAAATTATATATGAAACTCATTGAAAGTTTTCAAGAATTATTTTTCTTGAAATTCATTTAAAAAATTCATATTGATGTAATTCATTCAAAGTTTTCAAGAAATTGTTTTCTTGAAATCATTGACATTTTTCTTGAAATTTTCAATCTCATATTCATATTGATGTGAAATAATATTTTGAAATTTATTTAAAAAATAATTATAATTTGAAAAATTCATATTGATGTAATTCATTGAAAGTTTTCAAGAAATTTTTTTCTTGAAATTTCCAATCTCATATTCATATTGATGTGAAATAGTATTTGAAATTCATTTAAAAACTAATTATATATGTACAATTTCTTGATATTTCATTGAAATTTTTCTTGAAATTTCCAATCCAATCTGAAGTTCATATTTATGTAAAATAATTTCTAATCCAATCTCAAATTAATATTGATGTGAAATAATATTTTGAAACACATTTAAAAAATAATTAAAAAATAATATTTTGAAATTCATATAAAAAATAATTATATATGAACAATTTCTTGAAATTTTAATGATTTTTTTTTTTTGAAATTCCCAATCCAATCTGAAATTCATATTGATGTAAAAAAATATTTTGAAATTTCTAATCCAATGTAAAATCCATATTGAAGTGAAATAATATTTTAAAATTCATTGAAAGTTTTCAAGAATTTTTTTTCTTGAAATTCATCGAAAAACCATTTAAACAAAAACCAAATATGAACATATATATAAAAAATAAAAATAAAAATAATATATATATATAGATGTGAAATATATAAAATTAATTAAAAAAAAAACAAAATATGAACATATAAAATTAATTTAAAAATAGAAAACATATAAAATTTATGTAAATATATAAAATTAAATTAAAAAAAAAACCATATAAAATAAATAAATTAAAAAAAAAAACAAAAGCTAACAGATAAAATTAATTTAAAAAAACAAGAAACAAAAAAACAAATACGATCCTATAAAATTAATTGAAAAAAAAAAAAAAACTAAATACGAACATATAAGATAAATTCAAAAAAGAGTCAAATAAGAACATATAAAATTAATCTTAAAAAAAACCATATAAGAACATATAAAATTAATTTAAAAAAAAACCGAAAAATTGATATTTAAAAAAAAACCAAAAAAACCAAATATGAACATATAAAATTAATTTTAAAAAAATACGAACATATAAAATTAATTTAAAAAAAAACAAATACAAATATTTAAAAATAAAAAATAAAAAACATATAAAATTAATTAAAGAAAAAAAGGAAATTTGAACATATAAAATTAATTTTAAAAGGAAAACCAAAAAATACATATTAAAAAAAAAACCAAATACTAACATGTAAAATTAGTTAAAAAAAAAACAAATATGAACATATAAAATTAATTTAAAAATTCATATTTAAATAAAAAAAACAACAAATACAAACATATAAAATTATTTGTAAAAAAAATTAAAAATTTCATATTTAAAAAAAAAAAATTAAAACAAATACAAACATATAAAATTAATTATAAAAAAATGAACATATAAAATCAATTTAAAAAAAACAAATATGAACATATAAATCTAATTATAAAAATACCAAATATGAAGCTATAAAATTAATTAAAAAAAAAAGAAGCAAATACGAACCTATAAAATTATTTAAAAAAAAATCAAAAAATTCATTTAAAAAAAAACCAAAAAATGCCTAAATATGAACATAAAAAATTAACTAAAAAAATACAAAAAACCAAAAAATCATATTTACCTGAAATTCATATATATATATATATATATATATATATAACCAAAAAATCATATTTAAAAAAAAAACCAAAAAAATCGTATTTAAAAAATACCAAAAAAAATCATATTTATGTGAAATTCCAATCTCATTGAATATATATATATATATATATATATATATATATATATATATATATATATATATATATATAAACTAAATTGTATCCCAATTAATTAAAAACCCAAATATAAAACCAATTAATTAAAAAATTAAAAAACTAAAAACATGTGACAGTTGGGTTAAATGCTAACTAGTTGTTATGTCATTTTATTTTTAAAGAAACTAAAACATTTATTTCTTTTTAGTATTATTACTTGAGGAACTTGAATTAATTATGTTTTGTGAAAATAAAGTTTAGTTATGGAAAAGTGGTTCCATAACAGTGACAAATGATGATGGTAAAAGTATTCCAATAACTGAAAAGAAGTTGAACACAAAACAGTTAACAGTGATTTAGCTTTCCTCTAGGGATAAAGGTGCATCCCAGTGAGTAAAAGGGATTCTGTTTTGGAACTAAGGAAGGGAAAGAGTGGAGAATTCATGAGATCGTAGTCACCAGTGGAAGACACTCAACATTCCCAAATATTCTTGAAAGAAGAAGTATTGGACCAAGGGTCTTAACGTATCTTCTAGAAATTGTGTCAACCTACTGGGCTCAGTGTGGAGCACTGGCGGAAAAGAGGACGTTATTGCCTCTCTCATGGTAGGGTGGATATCATCAGCCAATATGGAAATAAGATAATTACATACACTGCCAAAAAATAGAAGAGTTGTAAATTTAAATGTCTGGACAGATTTCTTGTGTGCTAGAATATTTGGATAGATTGCTTTATTATGGTATTATGTAGATAGAACTCTATTAATTAGTAGTAACTATTTCAGGAAAATATGAAATGAGGAATTTTACTTTTTGAATTTTGGTGGAATAATAAAATCCATATTCTATGTAATTTCCTTCATATGTATGGTAGAACGAGAATATGCATAATTATAAGTATAGGCTGTGAAATGAAATCTTACACTGAAAAATTATAGTCTGACAGTCAAGAGAATAGTACAGGAAAAACTAAGTTAAATGAAAAACAGAAAGTATTGACCAAGAGGTATGGACCCAGTAAACCATATGCTCAGGGCCAAAATTGAAACCCCAGGCTCTGAGCAGGTCGTTGACCAAAAATATTTTATATACACAGACAACGGATAGGAGGGAAAAACTCCACCTTGTAGATGGTCCAGACAACCATAAATAAAAGAAGAATAGTAAATAGAAACAGAGATCAAAGAATGTGTAAACTCTAAAAGACTTATAAAAACAGAGTGACATGCATATATCTATAAAGAAGATTTCTCCTATAAAAATTACTAAAGTAAATCAATGGGCTAGAACTATGTTACAGTAAGATATTGCAAATCATTCTACTCATCCATTCATTTGAAAATATTCCTTCAACAGAAAGGGAAATAGCACTGTATATTATGCATATGTATATAAATATTTGAACTGTAACAAAATAGCTTTTCAATGTTGTGGGAAATAGTGAAGCTTAAAATGAAAACTGAAGGGTTATCATCAAAGATAGAAGCCTAAATTGTCCTCTGTAATGTTATAAAATGTTTAAGGTCACCCTTTTTCTCATAAATAGGTCATACCCACTCAAAAAATGGACATGCAACCCTTAAATATTACAGACCAGAGTCTCGACAAATATAAAATTATGCAACCAATATCTCTAAAGGAGACTCGAGATTACAAAGTAAACCAGAGGATAGTGCTTCATTAAATTAACGAAAAAATACTACTATCAAGAATTATATAAGTCAAATAGACATGGAACCAAGCCGAACGTCTAAATGCCAGAAAATTTATAAGACCTCCTGCGAGACACAAAATACCTATTAAAGAAATCACCCGAGGGTCAGTTTAATCCTCACAGCTCCAAAGCAAAGTGTACCTGTGTTTTTGTTCAGTGTTAAGATGAAAGGGTTACCTATGCCATAGTAACCAGCTCTGATCAGTAGGTTAAAACCCTAACTGCCGAAACAATATATGGAGACAAGGATAACAGATTTAAGAGTTTCACATACCTAAATGAGTTGGGTTGCGGTAGCGGTGGAAACTCCTACACCAAAAACATTTTTTAGATAATTTCTCATCAAAAATACCAGATAAAAATGGAAAATAAAACTATGAGAGCAGACTGGAGCAAGCACTGAAATGGGTAAACTTACCTGTCGAGGTTGAGGTAGCTGTGACTGAGTAGTAGAGATGTGGGTAGTTAAATTTCCAGCCACAGGAGAAATCAGATGAAACCTCTGAAGCCATGAATGCAAAGCCAGACTTATCCAAGGGGAAGAGTCACAAAATGTGATAGAGTAACCACTTAAGTCCTAAAAGGACCACGTAGAAACCCTTTATAGCACACAAAACAAAGGTGAGGAAGCTAAGTAAGCCTGAGATAAACTACTTGGCAGGCTGTGATGAAAACTCACCGCGGTGGAGGTAACATAATTTCCAGTGCTGAGCAGAAGACCTGTAGAGCCGAACAGTTTGATGTTGTAGAATGGTTGCAGAGATGCAACGCTGCGGATCCAGCTCAAGAATGAAAGAACTATTAGGGTTTTGGTATGGGTCATTAACCTAAGCCAAGACCCGAAAACCCTCAGCCATAGATAAAGACCCCTAGAATTCAATGACGCGTAAAAAAACATGTGTCCTCCACATTTGCAATGATAACATGCATTATTCATAATAATTAAATCCTCAATTAAAGAATCGGATCTCTGGTACATATCTAAATTATCACTAAAATGATAAATGGTACCATCAGTACTGAAAACATTTATGCGTTCCGTAGAGAAAATTATAACCATATTTATGTATTGTTTAATGAAAGTTAATATATATATATATAGTGAGGGTAAATATGAGTTGGAGACATGTATACGTGGACATCGCATGTGAATAATGAAATTGAAATATTATATGGCAATGAAATATATAATTATATGTTACAATATTTGTGTAATAACTTATGTAGGGTGAAAAAACTCATTAATAACATTTCTATACAAGGTAAAGACTTTGCAATCTTAGAAATTAACATTCCTCATTTGTAAAGGTAAAATTTTCTTTTTAGTTTTACTGTCATGGATGTTACAAGTGGTATCAGAGCAATGTTCATACGCTAGGACCCTAAGGGTCACCTAACATGATAAATTGTGTGTGTAAATGATGCACATAAAGGAAATAAAATTGTAGTAGACGATATAAGGAGCGGATCATCACAACAAACACCTCAAAATGCAAGGTAACCTACACCCCAACGCCAAATAGGAATGAATCCTGAAATGTGGATTCAGCTGAGCGTAGATCAACACCAACATACTAGTAGACTACTGGAGGAACAACAACACCAAACTAGTATCCTGCTAAGCACTGTACAAAAGCTACAGGAAGAAATGGTCTGGGTTAGGAGTGACAATGAGCGCTTGATGCAAGAGCTAGAAAGGATACTCAAAAGCCTTTCTTACAATCAGAATCAAAGAGTGATACAACAGAGTCCTGATAGAGAAATTCAAGTAGAAAATGAACGACAAGCTAAGGATCAAACCAATGACATAATGGAAGGAAGCCATTCTTAGCAGAGTAACAAAAATAGAAACTATAATGAAGCCGAGTCTGGAAATGTATCAGAACAATAGGAAATTAAGAAAAAAAAAGTGGAGCTACAGGGTGAGTTCTGAAAAATAAAGCCACCTACGTTTGATGGAGAAGTAGAGGAGGTGGTTGAAGCATGGCTGATAAATATGAACAAGTACTTCCAAGTTTATGAGTATAGCAGTAACCTTAAGGCCAGATTGGCCAACTATCAGTTGAGAGAGAAGGCCACCTTATGGTGGGAGGAAGTCAAGAATGTCCACAGTATTGAAGATTAGGATCTGACATGGGATAAATTTCAACAATGCTTTAAGGAAAAGTATATGACAGAACATTTCTATGACAAACATTCCAGGGAATTCCACGACTTGAGTTTGGGAAAAATGACAATGGATGAATACATAACCAAGTTTACTTCCCTGTTAAGATATGTTCCTTATTTAAAGGATGAAAAGGCTAAGGTTCAACAATTTTTGAGTAGTTTGCTGACCCACATGAAATAACGAATTGATTTTGTGAATCCAAGGACCATGGATGAAGCAATTCGAAAAGCGAGAATGTGTTACCAGCAGTCTAAGGCAAAAGGAGAAGTGGGAAAAAAAATGGCAACTAAGAAAAGGGCAGAAAGGAGGCTCAAATTTCAAGAGTTCAAGAACTAATAACTTTAAGAATTCTAAAAGGAATTTGGTGAGCAGAAAATTTGGGAGGAACCATCAAAGAACCCATTGGCCTATGGAAGAGAAGCCCACAAAGGCTTCCAACAAACCTGAATAAGGACAAAGCCAAAAACCACCCCTACAGTGTTGGGGATGTGGTGAGGCTTGCTATTATAAGAACTACCCACAGTGGGGAAGAAATGATATAGTATCAAATCTACAAGAAGCCTCTACTGTGGGTGATGTAGCCCAAAACATACCTAGAATCAATGCAGCCTTGGAGGAACGACACACATATTATCAACCAATGATGATAGAACTGGAAGGTAAGTTACTTTCACAGTCTGTTTCTATTTTGGTTGACCGAGGTGCAAGTTTAAGTTATATAAATCCCAAGATAGTAGAAATTTTTAAATTACAAAGTTAGAAATTCAAAAACCTCTGGCTAGTATAGCTAGCCCCTGGAGCAAAAAGGAAATTCTGTGCCAAAATTCCAAACTATACTTTGGAAATTAGAAATCAACAATTAAATGTAGATTTGAGTGTGTTGCCTTTGGGATCCTACGATGTACTACTGGGAATGGATTGGTTGGAGAAGCATTGGAAACTGGTAGATTATAAAGAAAATATTATATATATTACAGAATGCTAGATGGAACTCGTAAAGAGATACAAGGAATCAAGAAACCCCTACAGATGCATCCCATTACAGCCTCTCAAATGAGTTAGTGTATTAGGAAAGGATGTCATTTGTATTCCATCCAAGTGAGTTTTTCTAATTATAAGGAGAATAATCCTATGATGAAGAGCATACATGTAGTACAAGATTTCATGGATGTATTCCCAGATGATGTACCAGGATTACCCCCAATAAGAGACATTGATTTTACTATCGAAGTGATGCCAGGAGCATCATCAGTTTCAAGCGGCACCGTATCGAATGAGCGTACCAGAGCTAACCGAACTAAAAATGCAGATGCAAGAATTTTTGGATAAAGGATATATTCGACCAAGTGTGTCCCCTTGGGGAGCACTGGTGCTGTTTGTAAAGAAAAAGGATGGAACCATGCGAATGTGCTTGGATTATAGACATCTCAACAAATTAACCGTTAAAAATAAATATCCATTACCACGGATTGATGACCTATTTGACCAGGTGAAGGGGGCCACTGTATTCTCAAAGATAGACTTAAGATATGGATATCACCAAAACTGAATTAAGGACGAGGATATATACAAGACTACTTTCTATACCCGGTATGGGCATTACGAGTTTGTGGTTTTACCATTTGGTTTAACTAATGAACAAGCTACATTTATGAGGTTGATGCATGGAATATTTCAACCCTTTCTAGACATATTTGTTCTGATATTCATTAATGAAATTTTAATTTATTCAAAAAGCATGGAGGATAGTATTGGAGATGTTGTGGAAACATCAGTTGTATGCCAATTTTAGCAAATGTGATTTCTTCAAAGAGCAGATCTAGTATCTAGTCCATTTCATTTCTGCTGAGGGAATAACGGTCGACCCAGAGAAGATTAAAACTATTATGGAATTTCCAGTACCCAAAATGTGGCAGATATTCGATCCTTTATGGGGTTAGCTGGGTACTATTGATGGTTCATTGAAGAATTATGAAAGATTTCTTTTCCAATTACATATTTGCAAAGAAAGGGTAAACTATTTATATGGACTACTGAGTGTCATAATAGTTTCGATAAGTTGAAAAATTTGTTGACCACAACCCTAGTGTTGAGGGTAGCTGATTCCAATAAGGAATTTGAAGTTTTTACCGATTCTTGTAAAGGAGTTGGAGTGATTATTTTACAAGAAGGAAGGGTGGATGCCTATGAATCAAGAAATCTAAAAGAGCATGAAAAGCGATCTTCAACTTATGATTTGGAGCTAACAGTGGTAGTGCATGCAATCCAGGTATAGAGGCACTACTTTCTAGGAAAAAGGTTTGTGTTAAAAACTGACCATAATAGCTTAACCAACTAATTTAATCCAGCTGATATAAAATCTTGTCAGGCAATATGGAATGCCTTCTTAAGTGAGTTTGACATGGATATTCAACATGTAAAAGGTAAAGAAAACCGTGTAGCGGATGCCTTAAGAAAAAAACGACATTGTGTTTATGAACTGTGCTATAACCAGATTGAATGCAAATTTTTAGATCAGACAAAAGAGGAAGCCAAGAAGGATCCTGAATATTAGTTTTTATGGCAGCAAGTGGAGGAATCTAGGAGGCAAGAAAAACCTTTTGAATATGGATTTAGCAATGACCAATTGCTAACCTTTAAAGAGAAGATATATATTCCAAATCAAATGGATTTGAAGGAGCTGATCATGAATGAGTATCATCGTAGCAATTACTCAAGATACATAGGATACTGGGAAATGCTAACAAAAATTAGAAAGGTCTATTTCTAGCCCGTTATGCGAAGAAATATTGCAGAATATTTGAACAAATGCTTGGAGTGTCAAAAAGTTAAGGTGGAGCATCAACATCCAACCAGATTGATGCAACCTATACCAGTACCTGAGTGGAAATGGGAATTTATGTCTCTAGACTTTATTACTGGTTTACCAATATAAAAAAAGGCTCAATGAATCCATTATGGTGGTGGTTTATAGATTGAGAAAGGCGACACATTTCATACCAGTACATTCTACCTATAAAACTTTGCAAATAATATATATTTATGAGAGATATTTTTAGACTGCATGGCATTCCAAAGACGGTCGTATCAAATATTGATGTGAAGTTTATTTCAGCATTCTGGAAGACCTTATTTACAGGTGTGGGAACTCAAATAAACTTCAACAACGCTTATCATCCTCAAACATATGGAAAAATTGAGCGAGTAAACCAAATCTTGGACGATATGCTACACATGTACGTAATGCAGCAACCAACGAAGTGGGAGGAATATTTGAATTTAGTAGAATTTTCCTACAACAATGGCTATCAGGAGTCTCTTAAGATGAGCCCCTTCGAAGCTTTGTATGGATGACAATGTCGAACTCCCATCAATTAGAGTAGCCCTGAAACCAATTTGATGCTTGGACCGGAGATGTTAGCTGAGATGGAATCAGAGGTAAGAAATATCAGAAAAAATTTGAGATCTGCTCAAGATCAACAAAAGGTATATGCCAATAAGAAGAGGACTTATCGAGAATTTGAAATGGGCGATCATGTTTATGTAAGGATTAAACCCAAGAGGAGAACACTAAGGTGGGCCTCCTGTGCCAAGTTATCTCCTAGGTTATGTGGACCCTTCCAAATTTTAGAGAGGGTGGGGCCTGTGGCGTACCGATTGGGTTTACCCAGCCATATTTGGGTGCACAATGTGTTCCATGTATCCTTACTAAAATGATACATACATGACCCAAATCACGTAATACACTAGAAAATAATTTAGGTAGGTTAAGATTAAAAATGATATTTTGAAATACTAAATTTCATGAATGTTTAACTCTTGAATCTTTACTGAATGCAGGTCAAGCCAGACAAAAAATTTCTGGTCAAACCTTAGCATATACTCGATCGATTAGAAATCATACTCGGGAGGCGAGCCATCACCCAGGTTAAAGTGCACTGGAAGCACTTCAACTGGGATGAGGCCACCTGGGAAGATGAAAGTTTTTTTCATGAGGCTTATCCAGAATTGTTTACTGAGCTGGTGTGAAACGTCGAGGACAATGTTTACTTCTAGGGGGGGGAGTTGTGACAACTGGCTTAAATGCTAACTAGTTGTTATGTCATTTTATTTTTAAAGAAACTAAAACAATTGTTTCTTTTGAGAAATGTTACTTGAGGAACTTAAATCAATTATGTTTTTTGAAAATAAAGTTTAGTTATCGAAAAGTGGTTCCATAAATGTGAAAAGGCCTAATGGTAAAAGTATTCCAAGAAATGAAAAATGGTTCAATAGAAAACAATTAACAGACAATTACCTTTCCTCTATGCATAAAGGTACATCCTAGTGATGGAAAGGGGTTCTGTTATGGAACTAAGGAAGGGAGAGAGTAGAGAATTCCTGAGCTGGTAGTGACCAATGGAAGACACTCAGTATTCCCAAATATTCTTGAAAGAAGAAGAAGTACTGGACAAAGGGTCTTGAGGTATCTTCTGGTAATTCTGTCAACCTACTGGGCTCAGTGTGGAGCATGAGGGGAGAAGAGGACATTATCACCTCTCTCATGGTAGAGTGGATATGATCAATGAGTCTGGAAATAAGATAAGTACACAGACTTACGAAAAATAGAAGAGTTGTAAATTTAAATGTTTGGACAGATTTCTTTTGTGATGGAATATTTAGATAGACTGCTTTATTATGGTATTATTTAGACAAAACTCTGTTAATTAGTAGTAACCATTTTAGGAAAATATGAAATGAGGAATTTTACTTTGTCAAGTTTGGTGGAATAATAAAATCTGTATTCTATGTAATTTCCTTCATATGTATGGTAGAACAAGAATATGCATAATTATAATTATAGGCTATGTAATGAAAGCTTACACTGCAAAATTATAGTCTAAAATTCAAGAGAATAGTACATGAAAAACTAAGTTAAACGCCAAACAAAAAGTATTTACGAAGAGGTATGGAACTGGTAAACCATATGCTTAGGGCCAAGATCGAAACCCCAGGCTCTGAGTAGGTCATTGATCGGAAATATTTTATATACACGGAAAACAGATAGGATAGCAAAAATCCTGTAGATGGTACAGACATCCCTAAATAAAAGAAGAACAGGAAATCGAAACAAAGATCAAAGAATGTGTAAACTCTAAAAGACTTAGAAAAATAGAGTGACATGCATATATCTATAAAGAATATTTCTCCTGTAAAAATCACTGAAGTAAAACAATGGGCTAGAACTACGTTACGATAATATATTGTAAATCATTCTACACTACCATTCATTTGAAAATATTCCTTCAATAGAAAGGGAAATAACACTGTATATTATGCATATGTATATAAATATTTGAACTATAGCAAAATAGCTTTTCAATGTTACGGGAAAGACTGAAGCTTAAAACGAAAACTGAAGGGTTATCTTCAAATATACAAGACCAAACTGTCCATTGTAATTTTATACAATGTTTAATGTTACCCTTTCTCATAAATAGGTCATACCCACTCAAAAACTAGACATGCAACCCTTAAAGATTACAGACTAGAGTCTCGATAAATATACAAGTATGCAACCAATATCTCTAAAGGAGACTCAAGATTACAAAGTAAACCAGAGGATAGTGCTTCATTAAATTAACAAAAAAATATTGCTATCGAGAATTCTATAAGTCAAATAGCCATGGAACCAATCCGAACATCTAAATGTAGGAAACTTTGTAAGACCTCCTGCAAGACTCAAAATACCTATTAAAGAAATCACCAGAGGGTCAGTTTAATCCTCGCAGCTCCAAAGCAAAGTGTACCCACATTTTTTTCTTGTAGTGTTAAGACCGAAGGGTTACGTATGCCATAGCAACAATTTTTGATCAGTAGGTTAAAACCCGAACTGCCCAAACAAGATATGGAAACGAGGATAACAGATTTAAGAGTTTCATATACTTGAACGAGTTGGCTTGTGGGAGTGGTAGAAAATCGTACACCAAGAGCATCGAGCAAAGACTTTCTCATAAAAAATACCAGAGAAAAATGGAAAAGAAAACTATGAGAGCAGACCAGAGGAAGAACTAAAATGGTTAAACTTACCTGTCGAGGTTGAGGTAGTTGTGACCGAGCAGTAGAGACATGGGTAGCTACATTTCCAGTCACAAGAGCAACTAGATGAAACCTTCGAAGCCATGACTGTAGAGCTGGGCTCATCCAAGGAGAAGAGTCCCAAAATGTGACAGAGTAACCTCTTAAGTCCTGAAAGGACCACACGGAAACCCTTTATAGCACACAAAATAGAGACGAAGAAGCCAAGTAAGCTCGAGATAAACTACATGGTAGGCTGTGACGAAAACTCACCATGGTGGAGGTAACATAATCGCCAGCACTGAGCAGAAGAGCTGTAGAGACGAACAGTTTGAGGTTGCGAAATGGTTGCAGAGATGTAATGTTGTGGAGCCAGCTCGAGAATGAAATAATGGTTAGGGTTTTGGTAGGGGTCATTAACTAAAGCCAAGACCCAAAAACCCTCAACCGTAGATCAAGACCCCTAGAATTCAATGGCACATGAAAAAATAGGTGTCTTCCACATTTGTGATGATCACAAGAATTATTCATAATAATTAAATCTGTAATTAAAGAATCAGATCTATGGTACATATCTAAATTATCGCTTAAATGATAAATGGTACTGTGAGTACTGAAAACATTTATGCGTGACATAGAGAAAAGTATAACCATAGTTTTGTATCGTTTAATCAAAGTTAATATATATATATATATATATATATATATATATATATATGGTGAGGGAAAATATGAGCTCGAGACACATATACGTGGACATCGCATGTGACTAATGAAATTCAAATATGATCTGGCAATGAAATATATAGTTATATGTTCGAAGATTGGTGTAATAACTTCTGTAGGGTGAAAAAACACATTAATGGAATTTATATACAAGGTAAAGACTTAGAATATTAGAAATTAACATTCCTAATTTGTAAAGGTAAAAAAAAAAAATTAGTTGTACTATCATGGATGTTACAAAACGGAAAAAAACACACACACAACATAAAAACGTAACCCCCCCTCACAACTCACTCCCTCACTGCAACTCACAATCACATAAAATACACACAACATAAAAACGTAACCCCCCACCCAAAACTCACTCCCTCACTTCAACTCACAACCACACAACATAAAAACGTAATAACCCCCTCACCCCGCCCCACCCACACTCACAAATCACTCCCTCACTTCACACAACTTTTGTACTCCCTTACTTCAACTCACAACTCACACAACTTTCGTATATAAATGCTACTCCACCACTCACAACTCTCAACGAACATACTTTTAAACTCCACCTCACAACTTATGGAAAAATGATATACAAAGCCCTACTGAACTTAGGGAAAATAATATAATACACAAAGCCAAGTGTTAGTCTACACAATAAAGCATTTCACAACATGCGGAAAAGCATATACAAAAACCCACGATTGTTGTTTCCATGTCATTTCATTTTGATGTTAATGATTTGGAGTCTGTAAAGATTTAAGGAGTATAATATGTGTTAAACTATCAATTTCCCCAAAAAGGTGCAAAAGAGGGCGATAGAGTTGTTAAATAGAAAAAAATGTCCTTTGGTTTTCTAATTAATAATTGATAAAATAAGGTGCAAAAAGAGGGCCATAGAGTTGTTAAATTGAAAAAAATGCTCTTTGGTTTCCTAAATAATAATTGATATATTTTAATAAGTTTTTTAGTTTCTATTAAATTTAACTGAATTAAATTGTTACAACTCAAATTAACTCAAGCTAGGCTCCTAAAATTTAGGATTTAACTAAATTAAATTGTTACAACTCAAATTAACTCAACCTAGCCTCCTAGAATTTAGGAGTCATCGTAAACAATGCAAGTTCTTCCTCTAACTCAAATTAACTAATCTAACTAAGTGAAAATAACTCATTTTACTTTTAAAAGTTGTCTGCAGACGTGGAATTTTGATTTTCCTCCTAATTTAATCAAAGGCAAAATTTAATTAGGAATTTCTTGTTGCATTTTCAGCAAACACAACCACAACCTTGGCTTCATCAATGAGAGGGTACAAAAGTTTCAATGAACTAGATCATTTAGATAGTGATAAGGAAGAAACCAATTTTACGAACCCCCCGAAAGTGGAATTGTCTCAAGGAAATGTATGATTGTCTCCTTTACACATATACCTAACAACTCCTCATAATGAATTGATATTTGTAAGAAAAAAAAAGAAAAAAAACCTTCTGAAAAACCAATGATTGCTCCTAGGCTCAATGAAAAAGATAGTAGTAAATGTATTGGCATTTCCAATTTTAAGTTAACTTGTCTTTTGAGTTCGTTTTTTTGTTGGATTCTCTAGGGACCAACCAATCGAGATTCCTTATTTGTCATGTAATTTCAAGCTAGCTCCTTTTTTGATATTATATTTGGTTGGATTTTCCCTAAGACTAACCTATCCAATTTTGTTAGTTGTCTTATAATTACTTGTTATAAAGATAATACAATTTTTAATTAAAAAAATTACAATATTAATAGTTATAATAGATAATACAAATTTTAATTCAAAAAAAAATACTTGATAGTGATAATATTTTTAATTTTTTAAGGTATGAGAATGAAAGAAAAAAAAAAATTTACTATAAAAATTACTCATCATAGATTTCTTAAGATTTTAATAGTAAGTATTATTATTATAAATTTTAAAAAAATAAATATTTTAGAATTGTAAATTTTTGTAAATTTTTAAATTTGACTTTATTATTTTTGTGTAAAAAATTTATGTAATATAAACATCTTTCAGCCATTGTTGGATGGAAAAATTCTTCTTTTATCATAATTATGTTGCATGTTATTCTCTTCCACAAACCATTTCACAATCCAATTGGTCCATTAAAAGTTATTCTTGTTATATATAAAAGATATTAACAAGTTATCAAGCTGTGTTTAATAAAATAGTTTTTAAATCACAAATTTTTCAATTTCTTTTCATTAAATTTAAAATTTTGATTTAATAGAAACCAAATCTCATTAAATTATTAACACTTGAACTCATGGATTTTAAAATAAATATGTTTATTTTTTTTTTTAACCTCTAAATAAAGAACCAAAACTAAAACCTTTTCTAAATATTAAACCTTCAATGTTGCCTGCAAACTAGTAGATGTCGAAACTCATGTCGTACTTGTAGGAAGATGAAAAAAGAAATACTAAAACATATAAATAAAGAGGATGCTTCACTAAAGGGAATAGAGAGTGTATTTAGTGATGGATGGCCAACGATGAAGATGCAAAGAAAAACAAGAAGATTCATGGGGAAATAAAATGTCTTGCTTCATTCCCATGCAAACTAGTGACATGCAAAATCTCATCCGAGATCTAGTGAATAGATGTTAGAGTGTTGATGTCCTGAGGTCCTTAGAAGGTGTGTTATAGACTCAAGGTGTATTAATGAGTCTATAGCGTTGGAAAAATATTGGTTGTCATACTCTCATTTCTTTTATGGACTGTTTATGATGTAAATGGATCCGTATTTAGATTGTTTGATGAGGAAATTAATATTTGTGGAGCTATAACTCTATTAATGCACTGGGGCAGTATATGTTATCCATTGAATTTTGTATTTGGTTAAATCCAAGAAGTGGCATATACTTCCTAGTACATTAATAAAAATATAGCTCAACAATATTGATAGCCATTTGATGAAGAGAGGGATTTCATGGCTAAAGCTATGTGTTTTATCCAACTGCTTTGATTTCAAGTGAACCTCACTACGGGTATATGTAATGAAGAAACACATAATGCAACTGATAATGATGAAGGGATATGACAAGCTTTCGACTTTTCTTTAATAAATGGAAACGAAGGCTTGTTTTTTCGTGAAAATCCGATAACATATTTTCAGTTTAAATAAATATTTTCAAATGCCTTGACGTCACACAATTTGAATAATCTTCTAAATTTTAAAAATTAAATTAATCATTTCAATTTTTTTTAATAAATACAAAATTTTTGAAATTTTTTGGGGTTACAAATACATTGAGTTTAATATGGATATTAATATAATGCAAGACTTTCTTTGTTTTATATATATATATATATATATATATATATATATTAACGGAAAAGTATATGAAGGTATAAAATAGTGTTTTTGGGTGGTGTTATTTTATATGTTGAATGGAAGAATGATTGACCCAAGATTGTGTGAGACTTTATTGAACTTAAATATTATGATGATTGTTAAATAATTATAGAATTTTATGTAAAATAGTATAATCGCTTTATTTATAGGAACATAGATGGAAATATTTGCAACCAAAGATTTAATTACTGACTTGGATATTGACATTCTTAGGTAGATGTAGACATTGTATTAATCCTTCATAACTAGCATATTTTTCTTCTGCAACAGACTGACATTTGACAACTTGCATATTTGTTTATTAGACATATATTCACGTGGACATATTTACTTGCGTATTTTTCTCATCAACAACCTTCATCCTATATTTACTTATCGATGGCCTTGCACCCTCTCAACATGCTTATTATTATTATTGACCATGTTTAAAGATCTAATTATTTACTATTGATGTGTGCAACTCTTTCCATCTAATTAATCTATATTTTAACTAAGAGGAAGTGAATAACTACTATGTATCACTTGTTGTTTTTCAATCTAAATCCATGCATTTTTCCAGTGTATCACACTGATATATGTGTGTGTGTGTGTGTGGGAGTGTGCACACACTCATTGAACCAATGTTGATTCAAATGGGGTCAACCTTCAACCCACCATATGACTAGATGTTCCTAGGCCTTGACCAAGGTAGCCCCTTGGACTTGGCCTTTTTCTTCATGTGACCAAGCCATAAAAGAAGAAGAATAATTGGAATTTTTCTTCATGTGACCAAGCCATAGAAGAAGAAGAAGAAGTTATGTTAACGTCCATGAGGCTAATTATAACGTATGGGACATATTGCTTCTTTATCGAACTCTTGTATTCGACCCTTTTCCTGTGAATTTTCACAATAAAATCTCCCAGCTTCTCGAAAAACACTTTACTGAATAGATTATCCTAAGAGCTAGCTGCCAAAATATCTGCATAACTTTCCCTATTGTCTTTGGAGGCCTCACATTCTAAAATGAAATGCTTTTCTGTTTCCACTTATTCGGAAGAGAAAAAAATACATACTCTTTCCTCCCACACTTATTTTGGCCTTTTCCGGCACCCTATTTCACAATGGAGCTGATGAGAATTAGTCCTTACTTGAGCAATAATATTTTTTCCTCTCCAAGAAATATTGGCCCCTATGTACACTTTTTTTTTATTATGGTAAATGGATATATCATTCTAGATTAACAATATTCTCTCTTATAGCTTTAGAAAATAATGAAAACCATACACTCAAAATCTTAAATTCAAAATATCAACAACCTGTAATAAAGGTTCAAAATGAAAAAAATACCATAAAGATTGAATTTTTTAGTGAGTGTGAGAGGTTTCATCGTCATTTCATTTTTGTCGTTGCCAACATCTTGAAGATCAAATCTTCCAGCTATTAAGTATCTACTCCATGCAATGGTAAGAAACATGAAGGTTGAGCTTGCAAGTAAGCCCAGACTGAATAGATTCTGTGATTATTCTCATTGGATGCAACAATGCCACACTAACACAATTAAATATAATAAAATTAAAGTGGGAATTGTCAATGTCTCTAGAACTCAAAATTCAGCTTTTAACGAGAGATGTAGAATGTTCACTGTCGGTATTTTAAAATACAATATGAGATTTTCACATAGAATTCATATGCAAAATACTACAGACATAGTTAGGAAGTTTAGAAACCTCACGAGTAGGGAAGAGTATCAAAACAATGTTATTACAGAGAAATATTAGGGTTGAATAGCTTTCATTTCCCCCATTTTACAACCTACGAGCTTACCTTTTGACGATAATTGAATCATAAATAATTGATCATCTCCAATGAAATTACTCGTAAATACAACTCGCTAATCAAATTAAACGTGGCATGTAATAAAATGATAAAAGGGATAATTTGGTGATAAACTCTTCTTAAGCCTATAATACTTGGGTAAATAGTTATTCATAACAGTTTAGCAGTAATGAAATTATTCAGTGTACTAGCATTACAAATGGGCGATGCATGTTTTGTCGGTAACCTGAAACTGTTAAGCACGTTTCATGGAATTTCAAGGTTTTCGAAGCCTTCTTGATATGGCTTGCTGAATAGTAGAATCTTCTCTTTATTATTAATCTTTATTAGAAGTAGGTTCTTTTTGTTGAAAAATGCGTAAACTCCAGGCACGTAGACCATGTGGAACCAGATCAGACCGAAAAATATATTATTCTTATGGAGAAAACAGTGTGGAACAATCTACACGTTCTTCTTATGGAAACAATGGTGTGGAACAACCTTCTAATCTAGTCTATTTGGGAAAAGTTTCAATTAATCGATTGTAATTGGCTATGCAGATTTGTGATATGATTTACATATTTAGGGATACTATAGATGCTCTTGAGATCAGAGACAAATTGGACATGCTAGCTCTCCTTGCTTATGTAGGGAGGGTGAACCTAGTTTGTGACTGTCTTTTGGCTTCATAATGTATCATTTTTGATCTGCATTTTTATTTTTATGTAGTGAAATATCAAATGTAATTTTCACAAAATAACTGATAGAAGGCTAGAGAGTGTGACCATACCTATTTGGCTTCCCCTTAAGATTGACCTTCTCTGAATGAATTGCAAGCTTTCCATACATAACATCATTGCCGTCTTTAGGTCACGTGTCAAGAGTCATCATGGCTTATAGGCACAAAAACAATCATTATACTAAGGGAATTGAACAACATAACAAAAAATATTTGTTCTTGCTAGAAAATTTTAAAGGGGAGAAGCCTATTTCGGGACTATGCTAACAAATAACTATCTATATAAATGGAAATATTACTGTGTCTAATCTGAAAGATATTGTGACATAGTGTGACATACAATGAATGGAACTACCCCACACCTCCACTTGGAAACTGGCTGAATCACGTTTGTGATGGTAGCCATGTAACCGTTCAGCGAATGCATGACAAGATGGAATGTTAATTGACCTAGAGTTTTCATGAAAAAAACATCAACTTTTTCAAAGGTACATGTTGAGCCTCAAGAGCCTCCAAAATTGTGCTTTCTTTCATTCCACTTTACCTCATTTCATCATTCTTTTATCACTTCATAAACCTAAAATCAATGAAGAATGATTAGGATTGCTTAAAGGTTACATGCAATTGATTAACATATTGTATTTTCATGATTTTTGCTATTTTAACAATTTTACGCAAAATAGCTACAAGAATACGGGCATTAGTAGGCGGTAACGCATTAAAAATGGCGATCCGGTCACTTGTTGTTTTTCTGATTTAGTGGAGTTACGGAGTGTCGTCTCGAAAAACCACCGCCTGGGCATATTCCACGTCATGTCTACATGGTTTGTTGCTCACCATGAAGGAAGAAACGAATTCTGTGTGTGGTTATGCACGTGGAAACCAAAATCAAGAGGTAGACTTCTTGCAAGACTGTCTCAGTCCAGCTGTCTACAGCAAAAGTACGCAGCCTTCAATAAGAGTTTTAATTTGAATAGGAGTGGGAAAGACAGTAATCCCTATGTTATCTCAAGTTCTGTTATGTAATTTCATTATAAATATGAATTGGGAGACCAAGCAACGCTGGTTAGATCTTAGTTAGATTTTGGCTTTTGCTGCCAACCGTGAATACTCTGTTTTTCAATCTTTTTCTCCTTTAATGAAAGAAATAGCGTTCTAGTGCAAGAGCTGAGTCAACGTTAATTGGATTTGCAAGCTAATCTGGCAGTAGAGGGCCCCTACTGCCCGAGAAGCTCCGTTCAGATGATTTAGATAAGTAGCCTTAGCTTGATTTAGTTTTCAATTTCCAATTTCAATAGTTTTATTAATTTCATGTTTTCATGTTCATTTACGTTATATTACGGTTACTCATTCTAATGAATCCTTCCAAAATACCTCTAATGATGAATGGGAATTGGTGTGATATTTTAGGATTTTAATTGTGTTTTCATTTCAAACTGTGTGTTTTCTGCCAATTTGCAGTAGATAGTACAGCCAGACTTGTTTTCATAAAACAAGATAAGGCCGTAATATGCAATAGATTAGTTTCACTGTAGTTTAATACTCCGAAGATCAAAAAGCGCTTTGGTTCATTGTACTTCAAAGTTAGGATTATGGCATTTAGTTTAATTCTATTCACCATATTTCCAGTTTGAATAATTGCATTTTAGCCCAGTTATGGTCACTATGTTTTCAGTTTGATTAATTGAACTTTAGCTTAACTCTGTCATTTGTATTTCAAAATAGATTAATTGCATTCTTGTTCATGTTTTGCTTAATGTATAGCCAAGTTTCACTAATTAGTTGAGTGATAGTTCTGTTCTACTAGACTAAGGCCTTCATTATTTACAAAAACCACTCCTGTTATTAAACTCTTCCAGCATATCACTATGCAGATAGGAATTGGTAATATAATTTCATGGCTTTGATTATTCTGCAGATTCTTCTAATTGTGCAACTAGCCTTTTCCTCAAAATTATTTCAAAAGACTTTAACTTTCGAATAAGGCTTAGTAATGACAATTTAGGTTGCAGAATAGATTAGTTTCAGTATCCTTGATTAATTTAAGAAGCGAGAATTGACTTCAACATGTTCTTGAGAACTAACTTTTCCAAATATGTCGAAACAAATATCTAGTCATGGATAAGATACGTTTTGTGATATAGTAGAAATTGAGCAGGCAGGAGAAACCTCACTACACTAAATTTATCCTTTCTTGGAAGTATTCCAACATGTCTCTAACAAATGAATTGGACTAAATTTGTGTTGTGAGTTACTGCCTAGTTTTGCATACCACACATGATTTAGAATTGTTTCTAGTGTGACCAACAATTGCTTTTCATCAACAATTAGTTCCTTCCCTTTTCAAACATAAAACCATAAAACCAAAAACATCAGAAAACACTAGACACAACGAAGTAGGAAAAGGTTACTTAGGCACATATGGTGCACTTCACTTCAGCAGTTTACTGACCCTGGTTGACAATAAATGAGCTCAGTTTAGGAGACTAGATTGAGACCAAACATTTTGGCGCCGTTGCCGGGGAAGTGTAACTAGGTATCCTAATTTCCTACATCCACAAAAACAAAAATAAAAACTTCAAATCACCTACCACACCCACTATATCATGTGGTGCGGTAAGAGCCACACATCCACATCATGAATTCATATTTTTGCAGGTAGAAGAAGAGGTGATAAAGCAGGTTGAAGAAATGGATGGAGATGATGACAATGAGGAAGATCCTTTTGGATTTCCTATTCAAGAAACTGATATCAACATTCAAATGAAGAACATCCATCCATCTGTACTTCCTAATTTCAAAGGTATGAGATCAGAAGACCCGGAAACCTTTCTTTTTGAATTTGAAATAATTTGTAGATCTTATGGCTACTCATTGCACATGCAAAAATTGAATTTGTTTGCGGCAACATTAAAGGATAGAGCTCTTAGATGGTTCATGACTTTAGGAACAAATTCTATAAGGACATGGGATGATATGAAAAGAGTATTTTTGGAAAAATATAAAGGTTATTGCATGCACCATGACCTTAGAAATGAAGTCTTTAAGATGAACCAAAAAGAGGATGAAAGCTTAGAAGATTTAGTGGAGAGATTTATTTATAATATCAAAAGATCTAAATTGCATAATTTAGGATCGGATGCATTAAAAACTCTCCTACTAAATGCTATAAAGGATGAATGGATTGATCTTCTTAATCTTGTGGGAAAAGGAGATGTCTATCAATTGCCATTTCAAGAAATTTGTGAACTATGCAAGAACATATCAAGAGGAAAAGCAAAGTGTGTAAGGTCCCCTCAAGATCCATTTGTGGCAAAAGTAAGTAAGTCAGCATCAAGATTGGTAAGTCAAACTGAACCTAACAATTTGATAAACATTCTTGGTAATTTAAATGAACAAACTGACATGCTAAGAGTGCAAAACAAGCAAAAAGTTTCTTCATTTATATTTTTCCCTAAATGTAGAAAGAAACATGCTTTGCATGAATGTCCATGTGATAACATTAAAATGTGTAAAATTTGTGCAGGATCACATACTACTGAAGATTGCCCATCATTACCAGGGTTGAAGGCAATTTACCAGAACGATAATGGAGCAAATCAAGCATAAGAGCAACTTTGTTATGTAGCTCCAAGAGGGCTATGGCAGCCTCATCAACCCAATATGATGCAATATCCTTATGCATAGTATCAAGGTTATGCACAACAATCTCAAGGTAATTGGAAAACACCCTTGCCTTGGCAATCTTGGCCATCTCAATCTCAACCTCAAAACCAACTTTGGAAACCTTGGCCATCTCAATCCCAACCTCAAAACCAACTTTGGAAACCTTGGCCATCTCAATTCCAACCTCAAAACCAATCTTGGCAACAAAGTTGGCAAAGGCCATACAAAGGAAATCCACTTTCTCCTCAATCTTTTCCTCTCTATCCTCAATACCATGATCAATGTTATTCATACCATTTACCTCCACTACAACATCAATATCACCCTTATTTTACCTCAATTCAACCTTTTCCATTACCATCCACACAAACACCCCAAAGATTCCCCACTCCACTACCTCCACAACCATTTCATATCCCCAACAATAAAACACCTCAATCAACTTACAAATCTGAGGTATTGCAAAATGATTCACCAGCTGTCATTGAAGAACAACAACCAGCAGAAGAAGACTCAGATAAGGTCCAAGAATCAGGGATGTCTATTGATAAAGAGGAGATATTGGAACTAGAGATTGAAAAGTATCATGCATGCCTATCACTAGATTCTATGAATGAAGATCATATCTCCGAAGACTTGCATTTCATGATAGAGGAAAGACAAGGAAGACAAGATTACATTGAATCTTGGTTCAATTCAGTCATTGGATTCCAATGCTCAATTATTCAATATCTTTTGACATCATCTAAATCAAGACAGTTGGCATCTCATATACTGGTACATATCAAAGAGTATCTTTCAAACCTGCATATGAGTTTATCTATCATCTTGTTACAGACATGGTTCCACTGGAAGTATTCATATACTTGAACAAGATTTTCTTTTTCAAGTAGAGTAGGACATAAAAAATAAAAAAAAAATAAAAAAAAAAAGAGTAAAGAGAAAAAAAAGTCCTATTGTGAAAACCAGCTTGCTGGCGCAATTGGACATGAGCTTTGTTTGAAAACCAGGCAACTGGCGGGCAAAGTTCACAATAAGTTCTGCAATTTCATGATGGTTTCAATCTTTCATGGTTCTTCAAATCATTCTTGGTTCTATGCTCGAGTTGGATGATGTGGAATTCCTTAAGGTCCACCTTCCAATAGATCTTGTTCCATCGACCTCAACACTTTATCTGGGATCAAGATTAGAGATTATTTGAAGTGCCTTGGAGCTTGCATTCATCAATGGCAAGTCTCCTCGTTGATAACAATGGGAATACACCAATGTCTCTTGATTGTCAAATCTTGCAGGCGACTCGACTTCGACACATTCATTCGTCCCTGTCAAGATGCACTGAGGTACCTTGAAACTCATTTACATTATCGGTGAGTTGCCTCGCATTGGTTAACGATTTTCATTATTAATCGGTAATCCAATGATTTCTTCCCATGCTCGACTTCGACACATTTATTCGCATGGTAAGAATTGTACCATGAATGTTGGCTTTGATGAAGACTAATGGTTTTATGGAATCAACAACAACTTGCAGTAGTGAATTTTATTAGTTTCTTGTAGCAGCATGTTCATCTTCTTGTCAGTTCAACCATAGCTGCAGAAAGTGGCAGTTTCTGCAGCCATTGCTGAAGTAGCCTGTTTTCATTTTTTGCAACTTTTTCCAGAAGGCAGTTTTGGCGCAAATATTGCAAGAGATTGGAGCAGAAATAAAAAAATTATGAGCTTCTGGGTTTTCTCAGAATATGATAAATTGAGTAAGACGCGGACAGAATTTGGAAAAAAGCAATTTTCAAGGGCATTTCAGAAGGGTTTTTCAGGCAGATTTTCAATTTTCAGCATTATGGACAGAATAGGACAGATTTGAGTATTTTTGCACAGCAGCACATTTTCTTCATCAAAATCAAATTCTGAAAGCATGTGGCAGTAGAGAAGGTAAAAATACACAGTTTCCCATTGGAATCACTCAATTTGGCCTTAAAATGAGTCCGTGGCGTACTTTTTTGTTGCAACATTGGGCAAAATGAAGGGTGAAACAGGGCTGAAATTGATTTTATCATAAATTTCAAACCGTGCATCCGTTGGTCTTGAAATTTTTATGGAAAATGCATTAAGGAAGGGTGAATAAACACAAAAAATTTCAGAAAATTTCAGTGTGTACTTTTTAAGAAATTGGCCACTTTCACCTACAGCCATTTCTCATTTTCCGGGAGATCTGTGCAACCAATGGCAGAGATTTTTCGTCGGAAGATGCATAATAATATTGGTAACAACCTTAGAAAATTTCAGGGAAGTCTGATGTACCATTTGAGAGAAATTCCAAAATTCATTTCATTCTACAATTCCACTCCATCTCACGCCATTTTCATTTCATTTCACAAGTCCATTCTACTTTCACTCCATTACATTTCACATCCATCTTCCATATTCATACTTCATTTCTTCTTATAGATTGCATGTTGCAGCCACATCTTAATCAGCAGTTCTGACATGATTGTACAGCCTACAAAGAGATGATGATTACAGGAAATTGAAGGATTCTGTTTTGAAGACCAATATGCTCAAAGAGGACCAAAGGAACAGCATCAAGCACAGCAATTAAGAAGGTCAAAATTCTGAGGTAAATTGTGAAAATTATTTTAATAGCAAAAAGTCAAAACATGAAATAGATACAATGTGTATAATCATATGTTTCCTAAACAACCTATCATTCGAATTGATTAGCCATATCCCTTATCCAACATTCCATATCTCACCACAAGGTCATCATAAATTCTCCATCAGATCCATAGCCACTTCATTTTCCCTTATAGCTTAATCACCTCCATCCATTCACTTCCATTACACTTTGCAGCCAATCCATCTCTAAGTGCAGAAAGGTAATTCTAAGGGTGAAGCATCATTCTTCAACTAATCCATCTTCAGAGACAGAGATACAGTTTCAAAATAAAGCATTATACTCTGTAGTCAATCTAGCTTCAAGCATAGAAAAGTAATTCTGAAAGGAAGATAATCTGCACAAAGGAGGAATGTGGCTAATTGTTAGGACACAATTAGTTGAAGTCAAGTATTTGGAAGGATATCCACAAGTCAAGGAGCTACTACAATAAGAAGGGAGGCTAAATTTTATAAAGAAATCTGATGGCTTCCATAAGGAGATTACAAAATCTTTTGCCAAATCTTTTGATGGAGCAGAAGAAGAAAATCTGACATGGTTATTGAAAATAAAATTGACACTCCACTACAAGAGGAAGATGAAGAACTAATTTATGAAAAGAGATTAGGGCCAAAAGAAGCAGAAAGATAAATTTGGATGTTTCAGAGTACATGGAATAAGTTTTGATGAAATTGCATGAGGACATGCAATAGTCTTGCAGTGGGGGTATGTTGAGCCTCAAAATTGTGCTTTCTTTCATTCCACTTTACCCCATTTCATCATTCTTTTATCACTTCATAAGCCTAAAATCAATGAAGAATGATTAGGATTGCTTAAAGGTTACATGCAATTGATTAACATATTGTATTTTCATGATTTTTGCTATTTTAACAATTTTCTGCAAAATAGCTACAAAATACAGGCATTCCGTAGCTGACCGCGCATTCCGTAGCTGATCCCGAATTCCGCAGCTGTTTTACAGTTTGAGTGGGTTACAGGTGTCGTCTCAAGAAAAACCGCATATGGGCATATTCCACGTCATTTCTACATGGTTTGTTGCTCACCATGAAGGAAGAAACGAATTCTGTGTGTGGTTATGCACGTGGAAACCAAAATCAAGAGGTAGAGTTCTACCGGGACACAGACTCTACAGCTGTCTGCAGCAAAAGTACGCAGCCTTCAATAAGAGTTTTAATTCGAATAGGAATGGGAAAGACAGTAATCCCTGCATTATCTCAAGTTCTGTTATGTAATTTCATTATAAATATGACTTGGGAGACCAAGCAACGCTGGTTAGATCTTAGTTAGATTTTGGCTTTTGCTGCCAACCGTGAATACTCTGTTTTTCAATCTTTTTCTCCTTTAATGAAAGAAACAACGTTCTAGTGCAAGAGCTGAGTCAACGTTAATTGGATTTGCAAGCTAATCTGGCAGTAGAGGGCCCCTACTGCCCGAGAAGCTCCGTTCAGATGATTTAGATAAGTAGCCTTAGCTTGATTTAGTTTTCAATTTCCAATTTCAATAGTTTTATTAATTTCATGTTTTCATGTTCATTTACGTTACATATTACAGTTAGTCCTGTTCTAATGAATCCTTCCAAAATACCTCTAATGATGAATGGGAATTGACTGTGATATTTTAGGAGTTTAATTGTGTTTTCATTTCGAACTGTGTGTTTTATGTCAATTTGCATTAGATAGTACAACCAGACTTGTTTTCGTAATATGCAATAGATTAGTTGCACTGTGGTTTAATACTCCGGAGATCAAAAAGCGCTTTAGTTCATTGTACTTCAAAGTTAAGATTATGGCATTCTAGTTTAATTTTTCTCACCATCTTTCCAGTTTGAATAATTGCATTTTAGCCCAGTTATGGTCACTGTGTTTTCAGTTTGATTAATTGAACTTTAGCTTAACTCTGTCATTTGTATTTCAAAATAGATTAATTTCATTCTCATTCATGTTTTGCTTAATGTATAGCTAAGTTTCACTAATTAGTTGAATGATAGTTCTGTTCTACTAGACTAAGGCCTTCATTATTTACAAAAACCACTCCTGTTATTAAACTCTTCCAACATATCACTATGCAGACAGGAATTGGTAATATCATTTCATGGCTTTGATTATTCTGCAAATTCTTCTAATTGTGCAAACTAGCCTTTTCCTCAAAATTATTTCAAAAGACTTTAACTTTCGAATAAGGCTTAGTAATGACAATTTAGGTTGCAGAATAGATTAGTTTCGGTATCCTTGATTAATTTAGAGCAGAATTATTCACTGTGTTGCAGAACTAACTTTTCCAAATATGTCCAAACAAATATCTAGTCATGGATAAGATCTGTTTTGTGATATGGTAAATTTTTGTTTAGGAAAACCTCACTACACTAAATTTATCCTTTTCTTGAAGTATTCCAACATGTCTCTAACAAATGAATTGGACTAAATCTGTGTTGTGAGTTACTGTCTAGTTTTGCATACCACACATGATTTAGAATTGTTTCTAGTGTGACCAACAACTGCTTTTCATCAACATTTAGTTCCTTCCCTTTTCAAACATAAAACCATAAAACCCAAAAACATCAGAAAACACTAAACACAACGAAGTAGGAAGAGGTTACTTAGGCACATATAGTGCACCACACTTCAGCAGTTTACTGACCCTGGTTGACAATTAAATGAGCTCAATTTAGGAGACTAGGTTGAGACCAAACAACACATATTACCCTGAAACTCCTGATTAGCTTCCCAGCTTATTAGGTCACTAAATCTTAAACACATCTGAATGGCCCGTGTAATTAAAATGGTAAACTGCACTTACAAATGCATAGTTGCAATCAAAATTAGATGGTAAGGAGACATGATATTGATAACACAAAAAATGGCATACGCAGTCCAATTTATTAGCCGTGTAAGTGTCAGCCTTCTGCAAAACAGAACACTCATTAAGGTCATAATACTTTTGCTAGAATATCATACAAGAATCTATATTTTTCATATTCTATACAAACTTATTTGGTTCAAGAAAAACTGAAACAAATCTAAAATGGAAACCATGGTAAAAGCTCAAGCTCCTAAAAATATTACAGGCCTAGATCCTTAGGCTACTGGTTTGCATCAAACATACATTGTTCAAGTTCTTAACCAGTAAATGAAATCCCACTTAGATAATCACAGTATGCCACTTTGTCAAGTATTGTACAAGGTAAGAGAGAACATTAAACCTTCTGCTTGGCTAGCTCATCCTCCGCTAGTTTTGCCATAATTTTTTCAGTTTCTATCTGAGTATCCAATAAAAAGGACAATTTTAGTCTGACTGCATAACAAAATGACTCTGACATCACTCTTAATTTGATACAGAAATATGACGAAGCAATTGAAATATGTTGATGAATGTCTTCTCCTAGACTCATACGAACTTTAAAATCATATCTTGCAATATCAACTATATAAAAAATCGATGATACTTCAAGAAACATCAATTTTTGAAATCAATCCCCCATTACAAATACACTATGAAAATTGCATTGAAGTTTCTTGTGAAAACTTGCAGATGTCTAACTTACAAAATATGTTGATGGGGTAATGTCATACAAATTTTTATTGGGATTGTAAATAATATCAAGCATTTGGCTTTAATTGAAACTATATTTCCAATAACATTAAATATATAAAATATCTTTCCCTCATTTAAAGGCCAAATGATTGAATTTAAACATGATAATGAGCAATGAGAATGTCTCAAAATGTTAAAATGCAGTATGAAATATAGATAGGTTTGATTCCTTGAAGCCTTTGAGGGGAATTAACTAAAATGGGTTCTCTCCAGAATCATTCTGGGTATTGTCACTTATTATCATACTACCAAAACTAAAAATCAATAATATTAGGTTCTCTGAAATTTAAAAAAAAAAGTTAATAAAAAAATGGTACATGCATTTTACAAGTAATTCAATCCCTCTGTCTCCATATCCTCGGGAGTCTACATTTGCAAAAGTCATCATCACCTCTATAAAACATTTTTGAATGGTAGAAACTGACATAAATAAATAAATTGAAAAATTCCAGTTACCTGCTTTTGGATAAAATGTGGAAGAGATTTCAGCAGAGCAGCTGACGATGTTGAAAGTAATGATGGACATTTTTTAGTGCTTATGCTTTCTTTTAGTATGCCCTTTATTTCCTGTACAAATAAAGAAATTTTCAAAATCACTACACTATAATTATATGGAAACTATAAGGACATTTATGGGTTAAGTCAAATAGCCACAATATTCTCAATGAGGCCTTCCGATAGTATAATGACACCATGATACTTACCTGCAATATGCCACGATGGCAAGGCATGTTAAAATATTAATTTCATACATTCTGATGGATTTAATTTTGCCATTGATAGGAAATTCACGAAATTCTCTTTGGTAGCACCAAGTAATGTTGTATACCATGATGGTTATAGTCGGTGTGCTTTCTTGACTACAGATTACAAACCTTCAAGAGTTTCTACAAAGACCGAGTGGAAAACTCATCAACTTTGAAGTCAAATCGACAGTTGGTTGAAGGACCGCAATTTGAACTTCTGCAAAATGAGCAATAAGGGTTTCGTCTCTTTGCAACTACGTGGTAAATTAAAAGATATGATGAATACTACAATTTAATGGAAACTCTCAACGCTTCCATGGTGGAAGCGCGAATAGGCCCTTCTGCCGAGTCCTCTATGGAGCAATTTAGGAGAATGTTGTTGCCTGATTTTTGAAAATTCTACAGAACAAAGAGTTAAGTAAGATCTCATTGAAATTCACATTTGAAATTCATTGAATTTTTTCTTGAAATGAATTTCAAAATATTGTTTTTAAAAGTTTCTTGAAATTCATTTAAAAAATTATTCATATGTTTCTTGAAATATTTCTTAAAATGCATTATTTAGAATATATATGAAAGTTTCTTGAAATTTTTCTTGTAATTCATTTAAAAAATTCATATTTAAATTCATTATTTAGAATATATATGAAAGTTTTTTGAAATTTTTCTTCAAATTCATTTAAAACATAATTAATATCTTTCTTGAAATTCATTTAAAAAATTTATATTGAAATTCATTATTTAGAATATATATGAAATAATTTTTTTTGAAATTCATTTAAACAATAATTCATATTTTTCTTGAAATTCGTTTAAAATTTTCATATTGAAATTGATTATTCATAATATATATGAAAGTTTCTTGAAATTTTTGTTTTTGAAAGTTTCTTGAATTTATTTTTGAATTTCATTTAAACAATAATTCATATTTTTAGTGAAAATCATTCAAAAAATTTACATTGAAATTCATTATTTAGAATATATATGAAAATTTCTTGAAATTTTTGTTCCTAAAAGTTTTTTGAATTTTTTCTTGAAATTCATATTAAAATTCATTATTTAAAATATATATGAAACTTTCTTGAAATTCATTATTTAGAATATATTTGAAATTTTCTTGAAATTCATTATTTATTTAGAATATATATGAAATTTTATTGAAAATTTTCTTAAAATTCATTATTTAGAATATAAATGAAATTCATCGATTTTTTTCTTGAAATTCATATCAAAATATTGTTTATTAAATTTTTTTCTTGAAATTCATTATTTAATATATATGAAATTCATTATTTAGAATATATATGAAAGTTTTTTTAAATTCATTATTTAGAATATATATAAAATTTTCTTGAAATTTTTATTGAAATTGAGTATTTAGAATATATATGAAATTTATTGAATTTCTTCTTCAAATGCATTTCAAAATATTGTTTCTGAAAGTTTCTTGAATTTTTTCTTGAAATTCATTTAAAAAATAATTCATATGTTTATCAAATTTTTCCTTGAAATTAATTTTAAATATTCATATTAAAATTGATTATTTAAAATATATATGAAAGTTTTCTTGAAATTCATTATTTAAAATATATATGAAATTTTCTTCAAAATTTTCTAGAAATTCATTATTTAGAATATATATGAAAGTTTCTTGAAATTTTTCTTGAAATTCATTATTTAGAATATATATGAAAGTTTCTTGAATTTTTCTTGAAATTCATTATTTAGAATATATATGAAAGTTTCTTGAAAATTTTCTAGAAATTCATTATTTAGAATATATATAAAAGTTTCTTGATTTTTTTCTAGAAATCCATTATTTAGAATATATATGAAAGTTTCTTGAAATTTTTATCGATATTAATTATTTAGAATATATATGAGATTCATTGAATTTTTTCTTGAAATGAATTTCAAAATATTGTTCCTAAAAGTATCTTGAAATTTTCCTTTAAATTTTTCTTGAAATTCATTTAAAAAATAATTCATATTTTTCTTTAATTTATTTTTTAAATTCATTTAAAAAATTCATATTAAAATTCATTATTTAAAATATATATGAAAGTTTTTTTTTAAATTCATTTCAAAAATTCATATTGAAATTCATTAGTTAGAATATATATGAAATTTTCTTGAATTTATTGTTTTGAAATTCATTTAAAATATTCATATTGAAATTCCTTATTTAGAATATATATGAAAGTTTTTGGAAATTTTTTCTTCTGAAAGCTTCTTGAAATTCATTTAAAAAATTCATATTGAAAATTCATTGTTTAGAATATTGAAACTCATTTAAAAAATAATTCATATGTTTCTTGAAATTTTTTTTGAAATTCATTTTAAAAATTCATATTGAAATCAATTATTTAGAATATCAATAAAAGAATTTTATTTCAAATAATATATGAAAATATATTTATTTAGAAAATATATGAAAGTTCCTTGAAATTTTTGTTTTTTTAAGTTTCTTGAAATTTTTTGAAATTCATTAAAAAAATAATTCATATTTTTCTGAAAATTCATTTAAAAAATTCAAATTGAAATTAATTATTTAAAATAGATATGAAAGTTTCATGAAATATTTCTTCAAATTCATTTAAAAAGTAATTTATATTTTTTTTGAATTTTTTTCTTCTGGAAATTCATTTAAAAAATCCATATTGAAATTCATAATTTATAATATATATGAAATTTTAGAATATAGATACAAGTTTCTTGAAACTCATTATTTATAATATATATGAAAGTTTCTTGAAATTTATTATTTATAATATATATGAAAATTTCTTGAATTTTTTCTTGAAATTCATTATTTAGAATATATATAAAAGTTTCATGAAATTTTTATTAAAATTCATTATTTAAAATATATATGAAATTCATTGAAATTTTTCTTGAAATGAATTTCAAAATATTGCTTTTGAAAGTTTCTTGAATTTTTTCTTCAAATCCATTTAAAAAATAATTCATACGTTTCTTGAAATTTTTTCTAGAGATTCATTTAAAAGATTCATATAGGCTTTCTTGTTTTTCAACAGGAGAATTACAACAACAGAGTTTTTCATCTGCACTTCTCTTCCACTCACCTCACATCCCTCATGCTCATTTGCCTCTACGGGTTTACATTTTATAGCTGGGAGTAGAAACTGAATCATAAATTCAATCACAACAAAATAGGATGCAATAACTCCACATCAGGATTAGATGCAGTCAATTTAGCAACAAATCCTATTGTTTTCATATTCATGAGATTTTCTCCAAATTTAATATAAGAAATCTCAACAGATTTGAACCATAACTAAATAGATTTGACAAGTATCCAAACTGATCTTCACATAATTACATAGGAGAGATGTAAATCCAAGTGCAGTGAGACCATATGTAATGCCAACTTGTCAAGGACCAAACCTAACAGTGATGACACCGTCAACAAGGTTTCTGAGTTGCCATACCATCGTAATAATTGCTTCATTGAGATGCCGATGTGCTGAGGTATTGTGATACGGATATCAATATTGCAGATCGATATTACTATGATGCCACTGTCATCAGATCTGAGGGATAATGTCAAGCGCAGGGATGACTATTGTAAATTACAATTATAGATCCTCGGTGTAGGCAAAAAAATAAGTATTTCATGGTAGTCCAATTCATAGAACTTACATCTATCATCTGCAATGAGAATGAGCCCAATAAATCTCTATAAACCCAGTAGAATATCCAATGTGATTTCTGTTGATCCAGAAGACCAATAGTACCCACAAAAAGTCTTTTCTTCATTAAAAAATTGAACACACAGTGAGGGGATTTAGAAAGATGGAACCTGATCGTTTTATAGGCCACTCTAAGTAAAGTATTAGAGTCTGCCCAGAAATTGATATGCAGATACAACACTTCATAACGGTGCTTGTATCACCATCAAACCACATAAGGTTTGTCCCTGAGTTAGCACACAGTCCCAACAGAGAGGCTACAGCAGCATTGGAGTGAACAAGAATGGTCTTCGTTCATCTTAGAATGACTTCCAGAATTTATGGTCAAGTACAGGAATAGAAGACGACCTCTAAGAAACTAGTTTCATGCCAAAAATGTTCCGCCTGTAGTAATGCTTCACCCCCACAATCGATACTCACAAGCCATCAACTGATACGCAGCTCATGAGGAAAGGAAAACTCGCTATGCTCATAGCCTTGACTGGGAAATTGAGTTGCCCCCTCAGAGAGTAAATCGAACCATAGGCACCTTCAAAGATACAAGCTCGTCCTCATAAGAGCAGTAATCCTAATCCTGTGACTGGCCTCAAAAGATAACTTCATAAGATGATTGCTTTCTTCCTTTCACTTGCTTGGGCTTATTCTCACCTGTGCTCTGATACCATGTTAAATTTGAGTTAACATGTCCCTTGCTTGAGTTAGTTACTTCATTATCCCATTATCAATTCCATTAGACCATTAGCAATAATATTAAGCATGACAGTAACTAATGAAAGAACATTGAATGAAAGTGCAGAAGACAAGCCAAGACAAGGGAACACAAAGATATGGCTCAAGCCAGGGAAAAACCCCAAGATGGGGAAAACCCTTGATCAATTCATCTTATTATCAGATATCAATTGTTCAGCAAAGAGAGAGAGTACAATGATGGGATCAAAATAACTTGCCAATATTAAGATTCAACAACACTGCTCTTGGACTTGATCAATCCAGAAATTAGGGCAACTGTACATCACTGATGGATCTGATTTAGGGCAACAACTGATCTCAGCAAACAAAGTTCAACACGCATTCTTTCAACTGTGTCCCTCCTTATTCTTCATAAGCTTTCCTTAGCAAGCTCTAGTAGTTGATCTGAGATCATATAGAAATCATTGATAGCTTTATCGTGATGGACTTTGGATTGGATTTCAGAGACATGCACCTTCAGCCTAGCTTCAATACAAGAAGGCCTTCAAAACAATGTGGCTGCAAGGATACTGATGTTCAGTCCTCCTTCAAGATATCTGAAAATACTTTCAGCAATCACCAGATGGCTAGGAGATAATGCCAGCGGTTTGTTATGACAGCTCATTCATCTGAATAGTGGTCTTTAGGCCTACGGTTCAACAGTAAAGGAGTATCCTTACTGCGGTCTGCTTGCTGAAAGAGAACCCCATACCATACGAATCATAACCCTCTTCAGATATACCCTAAACCCTAGTGCAATTCTGTACTGAACTCGGACCTGTGGATTTCAGAACCCAAACAATACACTTCCACCCATGCTGCCTCAGAGATGTCCTAACCACGGTGCACCCAATTCGTTGACCAAATCGCAGATACATCCTTGATGATCAATGTGTCAAATGAGGTATTGAGAGTTTCCTTATATACAATTTAGACATGATGATTTCGTGAAACCGACTTTAACTTTTGGAGGCAAATTTAAAATTCAAATTTCAATTTTTCCCGCCTAAACCAAATCATGACTTATAGCATTTCTTTTGAATAAATAAATATTTTTCCTTATCCAAAAATTAGACAATCTTTATATCGATTTTGGTCCTCTCAAAAAGAGGAATTCAATGGAATTATTATCTCCACCAACTGAGGAGACCAAATTGGAATTTGGCCCTAGTTGCCAATTTTAACAGGATTGTTCCATGTTACACACACATGTTGGCACCGCACTCTCAAACCACGGGGAGAAGATAGGCACCTGACGAATGTGGATTTACATTTAAGCCAAAATAAAAATAAAAATGATCTATATTGAGGGGTTTGTAAAAAATCGCCAATATTCCTCAAAAGAAAAATCTAATATAATAATAATGCAATTCATAATAACAAATTACTATATGCAATAGAAACAAACTGTATCATTTCACTATCGTATCAGTACAAATGCGCAGGCATCTATTCCAGATAAAAACAGAATGAAATTCGGTAAACTTTGTATTGAAGAGCACAGCCTGGCCATCAGATATAGTTAATTGAATTTTCAATTTGTATGTCCAGTAGCAAACTAGAGGATTATGTCTATGTCAAGTGAATATTTCATGTTGCAAACATACAATTAGCCCTCCTTCTTTAAAAAAAATACATAACGACAAAATTAAGGTTTAACATAATGGACGTATATTTTCAAATTCAAAGGAACAAGAATGGGGTAAAAGAACAAACATCTCCATTGGGAAATACAAAAGTGAAGTCAGATCCAAACATAAAAGCCCCTATATAAGGCAAATCCTAAATTAGACAATTTGAGACTTACCTCCGCATCTTCATCTGGCATGCTCATCTTCCACATAATAGAGCTACGAACTTGATTTGAAACTATATGGAAACAAAGCTCCTTCTCTGCTAGTCTATTCAGAAGATGTCCTGAAGGAAAGTTTCATCACATAAAATATCTCAAAAAATCATACATACTACCAGAATGTTTTACCCAATAACTGTCCTTTTAACTTAAAATGTAAGAGGCTTTACTATATAATCCAGGGCCTGCCTGAAAGAATCATTAAGAAAAAGGCTGACAGCACATGCCTCCAATCAACCCTCTCTCAACTACTTTAGTATCAATCTCAGCTGATATACATTTCAGGGCAAACTTTCCCTTTTCCCACTTCTCCTTCTCTTTCTGACGCCTTTTCATCTCAGCTGCTTCTGTCTTGCTGGACGCTTTCCGCAACTTCTCTTCCTGTGAAGAAAGAAGCTAATACCGTCAGCACATACATCACTTTTTTTGAAAATGGCATCTTGTATTCATGGGTACAAAGAAATCCAGAAATTTAGAATGCGCATTACAAACAAATGTTCTCAGAGAAAAGTCACCTCTTTTTTAAGCCTCTGTTCCTCCCTCCGGCGCTGTTTTTCTTCTTCTTTCTCTTGTTTATTTTTTGCAATATCCTCTTGTCTTCATTTTTTCTGTTCTTCTTTCTCCCTCATAATGTCTTCCCTGACTTTATGCTGTCGTTTGTTGCCAGTCTCCTTCAGGACCTGATATTCTTTTTCCCCTTGATCCTTATCTTCCTGCCAGCCCAAATGCTTTAGTCAACAGTGTATGTACTCTGTCTAAGAACAGGTGGTGTCTTGTTGATTGTTTTAAATGAAATAACTGGTCCTCCATTCAAGACCATGATTGTTCAAAGAACCGCAAAAGAATATATTGGGAGCTATGTGAATCATTGGTGCAGAAGATCTACAAACTTGAAACAAACAAAAGAGAAAAATGTCTAAAGAAGAGCGAGAGAAAGAAACGGCCATCAAAATATATAATTCCAATCTGAGGTTTGCATGTCATACCTTTCTTAGTTTCCTTCTCTTAGTTCCAAGCACTTGTTCTACACTCTCAATCGTGTTACTATCTTCCAACACATTGTCTTTGCTAATTTCTTTCATTCTTATAGCACAGTCTATGTTTTCAACGTTTTCAACTTTCTTATACAATGGACTGTTAAGGAGGTCTAATGATGGTATTTTTTCAGAACTTGTTTGAATGACTGAAGTACTCTTAACAGAACCATTCATCAACTCTTCCTCTCTTAAACTACTCAAACTTTGATCTAAATCATGTCTACAGCTCACAACTTCTAGCACAGAAAATTCATCATTCCTTATAGAATCATCCCTGGCTTCTTCACAAGTAATACCTAATTTTGTTGCTCTGAGTTCATTCTTAATGACTCAATTATTGGTTCCTTTTCATCATTTCCAAGATGAAAAGTTTTGAATATAGAAACCTCTGCATATTTTACTATCCTTTCAGCATTGTATACCATAATTTCATCTGTCATTTCAAGCACAGAAGTCTTAGAAATGTATTCAAATGCCAATTTCTTACAATCATTGTCTAGAAATTCCATTGCCTTTATCACAGACTGACCTTTCCTCTGCCGTTCATCAGAAATTAGGCCCTTATCGTGTTCTTCAGAATTTACGTCCTTACCAATTAGATAAATAGCATCTCCAGCTGTGGATGCCCCTTTCTGTAACCCTTCTAGTGAGTACAGATCATAATTGTTGAATCCTGATTTCTCTACTTTGCTCGCACTGCAAGCAGCTCCATCAGATTCATAGTCAGAATCCAAACAAATCACATCAGCTCCACCTGTCAACAAGGACAAGGGAAACAACAAAACTTAACATAAATCTCACTTTATCCATCACCAAAGCCATTTGAGTCATAGCATTTATTTGGTTCAAAAAATTGAAATTCGATACAAAAGCAGGCAGAACAGGAATGGAAAAATAATGTCCAAGTTCAGAAATAATATGTTCTAGTATTTCAGCTAATGTTTCATTGGCAATCCCCTTGTGAGACAATAAATGATGTACAAGGGTCATTTTCCCTATTACTGCAAAGAGTGCAACATTGGGATTAGTCACCACTGTCATCTTAGCAACAATGGGATTAGTCATCCCTTTAAAGTACTTGCCAATCTACATTGGGGGAGGAGTACAGTGGAGCCCGGACTAATTAACTATATTTCTACCAATGGCGTGGGTATCTTGCCGAACGCTCCAGTCAAGCGAATTGGCAAGTACCCACATCCAGAGGGAGTTGGTCTTGAGTTCTCAAGTTGTCTATAAAAGCAGTGCATGTCCAAAGCTCTATAGTATTAACTATCTGTGAAACGAATTTGGTTTGAAACACACTCGCTTCAATAAATAGGTCAAATGATTACCTGAACACCTTTTAGGACGCCTGGGAAGGAAAGGTGTGAATTCCGAGGCGTTCGACGGCAGGTCTCCGATGGAGGGTATGGCCCTTGGCGAGGAAGTATTCAAGTGAGATGAAATTGGAGTTTCTAACACAACAAAAGGAGAGGGAGAGGGAATGGAACCCTCGCCAAGTTGACCTTCTGTTGTAGTCGCATGCACCCATTGTTTGTTTGTTTGGCATCGTCTGAGGGGGGTGTTATCCAGCACAAGTAGAGTGGGAGTAGAATTATTTTCTTGATGGTCGAATTTGGTGAGATCGTTGAGCGAAGTTCCATGATAGATCTGTTTCATCTTCTTGTTGCTGCGTTTAGAAGAGGAAGCAGGTATACCCCTCCAATCACATAACAGCTCAGTGTCGTCCTCCTCTTCGTCGGAGTCGATAGTCAGAGCTGCTGGCTGGTTCTTCATTTCTGTTTGTGGAACCTGGTGAGGGTTTCAAACAGCGAGTGCCACCTCTCTCCCCTGAACTTCGAATTCGAATCAAACTAATTTCCATCCCCTGATTTCCCTCAACGGTTCCGATTAATAATAATGTTGCATCACAACAAAATTTAGAAAAATAAAATTATAGAAGTCCACGGGTTTAAGGTGGCTTCTTAAGAGAAAGTAATGGGTCAACAATTTCACTTAGTGTAAATCCAAATTGAAGTGTTGTTGGAGCCACTTACATATCTGTAATTATGATTAAATATTTAGATTGAGTGGCTTCATAAACCTTATTGTGATTAAGATTGTGATAAAGAAAGAAAAGAAAGAAATTATTTGTAATGTTTGTGAGGTTAAATTAGTCTATGGGACATATTGCTTTTCTATCTTGCTCTTGTATTTGGTCTTTTCTTGAAGTTTTACAATAAACGCTCCCAACTTCTCGACAAACTCTTTGCTAAATAGATTATCCCAAGAGCTAGTTGCTTCATGGGTTTCATGAGAAATATTTTATTAAGTAGATGGACTTCTTCTTGATGTCCATTAGGTTTGAGTTAAGTGTCAAATCTAGTCTAGCTATATGCTCCAAGACCTTGTGGAAGAAGCTCACAACAGCCCTCAATGCAACGATGAAAGACAAGCCTTAAATGCAAGTAAAGAAGTACCTCATCAACGCTGAGAAAAACCTTATCTAGTTGGCCTCAATCACAGTTGTATGGTCGACTTACTTAAAGGGATGTGCCCTATATATATACACATATGGTATGCGGTCATTAAAAAAGTAGGTATGCAGATATCTTTGAGGATACAGTGCGGATAAAGGAAGATTACAGTGCGAATAAAGGAAGAATACAGTGCAGATAAAAGCAAGGATATATTGCGGATCTGTCCGAGTCAAAAAGTGCGGATTGCACTGAACCTACAGTGGACCTATCTCTGAACAAGAATGCGGACACCTCCAAGAAGATAGTGCGGATAAAGAACATCATATAATTGTAGATAAGGGAAAATAAATAGTGTGGATCTGAAACAGAGGTGCAGGACATGTATGTGGACATCACTGAAACATGAATGCGGACTTTGCTCAAACATGAATGCGGATATCACTGAAACATATTACAGATAAAAAGACAGTATACAGTGCGGATTTTAGGAGCGATGTACAAGGTATAAAGTGCAGTCTCATCAAAGTCATCTCAACAACTATAAAGCAAGGAAAGGGCTACGAATAGACAACTAATATTCTACATATTGATGTGTGATTCCAGAACTAGAAAGAAGATCTTGAAAGAAAAGGTTAAGGGCAGTCTGTTTGAAGGAAGAGTTTTGCTGAAGCTAAGACAGTGAGTATAAGAAGAAAGGCAGACCTTAAGGTAGGAGAAAGTGAGGAAGGTAAATCTGAGATTTACCTTCCTAACTACAGTTCAAACAATTCAACTACAAGCATATGCTGATGCAGAACTGAGCAAATTAGTGAAGAGAAGAATCAAGGTTGAAGAAGCTAGATCAAGGTCTTGAAAGCATATCTAGGTCAAGGGTCTGAGTCTTGGTTATGGTACTTGTCATTTGAAGATCTATAAGAAGAATTCTTTACGGATTTTCCTCTCCAAGAGGGAGAGGTTTTGCCCTAGCTCTAGGAGCCTAAATTCTATGTCTTCTGCGTTTTGATAATTGACTTGTTGAAAGATTAACTAAGCTAAAAGAAGAGAAGATATAAGTAACTCAAGCAAGCTCACAAGTAATTATCAAGAAGAAAATTTGTATTAATCACCAGCCCTCCAAATTCTCAACATGGTATCAGAGCTAAGGTGCTAAATGCAAGGGCTGCTTGACAAAGGAGACACTACAGGAAGCAAAGATCAAAGTCTAGGTTGAAGAATCAAATCAGTTTGCAAGGAAGACTCTCTAGAAATATTAACTCATTCAAGTAAGTAATATTTTCCATCAAGGATTTACATTCAAGACAGTGGTAGAAGAGGACATCATCTTTTGAAGACATCCTTTACCATCAAGGATTCAAGAACGTCCACATTGAAGATTTCTATATTAGAAGAAACTCTTGACTTCATCTTCAAACATTATCAAGGAAGTTGTTGAAGGAGAAAGTCACTATCTCAAGTAAGTATCTTTATGACTTCATATGAATCTATTAAAATGTCTTCTTTGAGGATTGGTTAGGGTTTCAATCTTTCTTGCATAGAAGACAAGGACAATGAAGTCATGCCAAATACATGAAGGGAGACATAAGAGCCCAAAGGATTCTTACAGAATCCATAAAAGACTCTCATCTCTGATGTATCAAATCATCCAAAAGGAATATATGAGAAATTGGTGGAGCTATTCTTTGTGAGCACTGTAGGAGAAGCAATCTCTCTGATCAACTGCAGGAACTAGAAGAAGTAATGTTTGACTCTAAGATGACTACAGTGGTTTTGAATGCTCTGCCAAGAGAATGGGGAAACTTCACTTCAGGATTATACGAGAAGATAGAAGCCACATCATTCCATGATTTAGGGTCTCTATGTAAAATAGAGGAAACAATATTGAAAGCCAAAGGTGTTACAGGATCAAGTGAAGGGAATCAAGCCTTTGAAGCCATGTGTGATTCCAGAACTAGAAAAAAGGTCTTGAAAGAAAAGGTTAAGGGCAGTCTGTTTGAAGGAAGAGTTTTGCTGAAGCTAAGACAGTGAGTATAAGAAGAAAGGCAGACCTTAAGGTGGGAGAAAGTGAGGAAGGTAAATCTGAGATTTACCTTCCTAACTACAGTTCAAACAATTCAACTACAAGCATATGCTGATGCAGAACTGAGAAAATTAGTGAAGAGAAGAATCAAGGTTGAAGAAGCTGGATCAAGGTCTTGAAAGCATATCTAAGTCAAGGGTCTGAGTCTTGGTCATGGTACTTGTCATTTGAAGATCTATAAGAAGAATTCTTTACGGGTTTTCCTCTCCAAGAAGGAGAGGTTTTGCCCTGGCTCTAGGAGCCTAACTTCTGTGTCTTGTGCATTTTGATAATTGACTTGATGAAAGATTAACTAAGCTAAAAGAAGAGAAGACATAAGTAACTCAAGCAAGCTCACAAGTAATTATCAAGAAGAGAATTTGTATTAATCACCAGCCCTCCAAATTCTCACCAGAATAAACAACCCTTGACATGGTTATCTCTCTTGAAATAATCTGTGGGTCATTTAGCTATCAATAATGAGACTACGAAATGATTTCTTCCATGTGCATGAAACTACTTCATAAGGATGATCCAGCCATTTGTATTCATTTGACTATGACAAGTGACTTTTCTTTGCCTTCTGAATTTCATCAATTTTCGTTGAATTGAGGAAGTATAACATCAACTATTGTACAAGGAATAAATAGTGTTGCTATATCAAGGATATCCAATTTCAAATCATCTGTTGAGATGAGAAATTTGCCGAAACCTTTCCTAACCAGGATATTCCTTTATGTTGTATACCTCCAAACACTTGTCACACAGCTACTTTTTTTAAAAGTCCTTTGTGCAAGATGTCAAGGACAAGGTGCTGGAATAGATCTGACCTTTCATCAGACTGTCTAGAACTTACACATTTTGTTCACAACTTCAATTGTGAACAAGATCCATGGTTAATGCTCTTTTCATTGATGACCTTCCATGCTTGATGTTAGAGTTCCTGAATAATATCTCTGCTAATGAAAAGTACATATTATTGAACTGAAATGAAGTGATAGAGCTTCCATACACACATTTGTGATGCCATCTTACATAAGAAGTCAACCATGTTCTTGTAAGCGGAGATGACAACGACAAAGGTCAATCACTGAGATGGTATAACCACAGTAATACCAAGCAAAGAGGATGGCCATATGTAGAACAGTGAGAGGAGGGTCGAGCCCTTTTCCAGGAATTTTGAACTGTCTTAGAAAGTCGAAAAGTTACAGATGGAGTATAACCTTTGATGGAATTAACACATTTATAACATATGGATTACCTCAGAATCACCTTTAAATGTGCTCAATGAAATCCTCAAAAAAAGAAGTAAACTAGAAGCCCATAAGCCTTTTCAAAGTTTGTCTATTTGCCAAATCTTTTAAAGTTCCTTAAGGCCATACTTGATTTCAGAGAGAACAATGAAGTCTTCTTTTGTTAGTGCCAATATTGGTCGGTCTATTGAGGGTATATATGCTAAGAGGAGTTGTACTGAGAGAAGGATCCGCAAAGAATAGAGCTTGACTCCTTCCTGCACCAGATCTTGCTCTTCTTCAATTAGATGTCACCAAAATGTTCATCAGAAAGATACAGAGTACAAGATCTCATGAATTAAACTATCCAAGATTTTGTTAGAGTCAAGCAGCGGAAAAACAAATAAAACATACACACAGCATAAAACATGAGACAACAGATTTAACGTGGTTCACCCAACCAATCTGGGCTACGTCCACCAAACAGAGGTATCGGCTTTCTTGTTTTTCAACAGGAGAATTACAACAGCAGAGTTTCTCATCTGCACTTCTCTTCCACTCACCTCACATCCCTCATGCTCATTTGCCTCTACGGGCTTACATTTTATAGCTGGGAGTAGAAACTGAATCATAAATTCAATCACAACAAAATAGGACGCAATAACTCCACATCAGAATTAGACGCAGTCAATTTAGCAACAAATCCTTTTGTTGTCATATTCATGAGATTTTCTCCAAATTTAATATAAGAAATCTCAACAGATTTGAACCATAACTAAATAGATTTGACAAGTATCCAAACTGATCTTCACATAATTACATAGGAGAGATGTAAATCCAAGTGCAGGGAGACCATATGTAATGCCAACTTGTCAAAGACCAAACCTAACAGTGATGACACCTTCAACAAGGTTTCTGAGTTGCCATACCATCGTAATAATTGCTTCATTGAGATGCCGATGTGCTGAGGTATTGTGATATGGATATCAATATTGCAGATCGATATTACTATGATGCCACTGTCATCAGATCTGAGGGATAATGTCAAGCGCAGGGATGACTTTTGTAAATTACAATTATAGATCCTCGGTGTAGGCAAAAAATAACTATTTCATGGTAGTCCAATTCATAGAACTTACATCTATCATCTGCAATGAGAATGAGCCCAATAAATCTCTATAAACCCAGTAGAATATCCAATGTGATTTTTGTTGATCCAGAAGACCAATAATAACCACAAAAAGTCTTTTCTTCATTCAAAAATTGAACACACAGTGAGGGGATTTAGAAAGATGGAACTTGATCATTTTATAGACCACTCTAAGTAAAGTATTAGAGTCTGCCCAGAAATTTATATGCAGATACAACACTTCATAACGATGCTTGTATCACCATCAAACCACATACGGTTTGTCCCTGAGTTAGCACACAGTCCCAACAGAGAGGTTACAGCAGCATTGGAGTGAACAAGAATGGTCTTTGTTCATCTTAGAATGACTTCCAGAATTTATGGTCAAGTACAAGAATAGAAGACGGCCTCTAAGAAACTAGTTTCATGCCAAAAATGTTCCGCCTGTAGTAATGCTTCACCCCCACAATCCATACTCACAAGCCATCAACTGATACGCAGCTCATGAGGAAAGGAAAACTCGGCCCATGCTCATAGCCTTGGCCAGAAAGTGAGTTACCCCCTCGGAAGTAAATCGAACCATAGGCACCTTCGGATACAAACTCGTCCTCATAAGAGCAGTAATCCTGTGGTAGCCTCAAAAGATAACTTCATAAGATGATTGCTTTCTTCCTTTCACTTGCCCAGGCTTATTCTCACACTGTGCTACGATACCATGTTAAATTTGAGTTAACACTGTCCTTTGCTTGAGTTAGTTACTTCATTATCCATTATCGATGTCATTGAACCATTAGCAATCTGTTCTTAAGCATGGCCAGAGTAACTAATGAAAGAACATTGAATGAACGTGCAGAAGACAAGCCAAGACAAGGGAACACAAAGATATGGCTCAAGCCAGGGAAAAACCCCAAGATGGGGAAAACCCTTGATCAATTCATCTTATTATCAGATATCAATTGTTCAGCAAAGAGAGAGAGTACAATGATGGGATCAGAATAACTTGCCAATATTAAGATTCAACAACACTGCTCTTGGACTTGATCAATCCAGAAATTAGGGCAACTGTACATCACTGATGGATCTGATTTAGCGCAACAACTGATCTCAGCAAACAAATTTCAACACACATTCTTTCAACTGTGTCCCTCCTTATTCTTCATAAGCTTTCCTTAGCAAGCTCTAGTAGTTGATCTGAGATCATATAGAAATCATTGATAGCTTTATCATGATGGACTTTGGATTGGATTTCAGAGACATGCACCTTCAGCCTAGCTTCAATACAAGAAGGCCTTCAAAACAATGCGGCTGCAAGGATACTAATGTTCAGTCCTCCTTCAAGATATCTGAAAATACTTTCAGCAATCACCAGATGGCTAGGAGATAATGCCAGCAGTTTGTTATGACAGCTCATTCATCTGAATAGTGGTCTTTAGGCCTGCGGTTCAACAATAAAGGAGTATCCTTACTGCGGTCTGCTTGCTGAAAGAGAACCCCATACCATATGAATCATAACCCTCTTCAGATATACCCTAAACCCTAGTGAAATTCCGTACTGAACTCGGACCTGTGGATTTCAGAACCCAAACAATACACTTCCCCCCATGCTGCCTCAGAGATGTCCTGACCACGGTGCACCCAATTCGCTGACCAAATCGCAGATACATCCTTGATGATCAATGTGTCAAATGAGGTATTGAGAGTTTCCTTATATACAATTTAGACATGATGATTTCGTGAAACCGACTTTAACTTTTGGAGGCAAATTTAAAATTCAAATTTCAATTTTTCCTGCCTAAACCAAATCATGACTTATACCATTTCTTTTGAATAAATAAATATTTTTCCTTATCCAAAAATTAGACAATCTTTATATCAATTTTGGTCCTCTAAAAAGGAGGAATTCAATGGAATTATTATCTCCACCAACTGAGGAGACCAAATTGGAATTTGGCCCTAGTTGCCAATTTTAACAGGATTGTTCCATGTTACACACACATGTTGGCACCGCACTCTCAAACCACAGGGAGAAGATAGGCACCTAATGAATGTGGATTTACATTTAAGCCAAAATAAAAATAAAAATGATCTATATTGAGGGGTTTGTAAAAAATCGCCAATATTCCTCAAAAGAAAAATCTAATATAATAATAATGCAATTCATAATAACAAATTACTATATGCAATAGAAACAAACTGTATCATTTCACTATCGTATCAGTACAAATGCGCAGGCATCTATTCCAGATAAAAACAGAATGAAATTCGATAAACTTTGTATTGAAGAGCACAGCCTGGCCATCAGATATAGTTAATTGAATTTTCAATTTGTATGTCCAGTAGCAAACTAGAGGATTATGTCTATGTCAAGTGAATATTTCATGTTGCAAACATACAATTAGCCCTCCTTCTTTAAAAAAAATACATAACGACAAAATTAAGGTTTAACATAATGGACGTATATTTTCAAATTCAAAGGAACAAGAAAGGGGTAAAAGAACAAACATCTCCATTGGGAAATACAAAAGTGAAGTCAGATCCAAACATAAAAGCCCCTATATAAGGCAAATCCTAAATTAGACAACTTGAGACTTACCTCCGCATCTTCATCTGGCATGCTCATCTTCCACATAATAGAGCTACGAACTTGATTTGAAACTATATGGAAACAAAGCTCCTTCTCTGCTAGTCTATTCAGAAGATGTCCTGAAGGAAAGTTTCATCACATAAAATATCTCAAAAAATCATACATACTACCAGAATGTGTTACCCAATAACTGTCCTTTTAACTTAAAATGTAAGAGGCTTTACTATATAATCCAGGGCCTGCCTGAAAGAATCATTAAGAAAAAGGCTGACTGCACATGCCTCCAATCAACCCTCTCTCAACTACTTTAGTATCAATCTCAGCTGATATACATTTCAGGGCAAACTTTCCCTTTTCCCACTTCTCCTTCTCTTTCTGACGCCTTTTCATCTCAGCTGCTTCTGTCTTGCTAGACGCTTTCCGCAACTTCTCTTCCTATGAAGAAAGAAGCTAATACCATCAGCACATACATCACTTTTTTTGAAAATGGCATCTTGTCTTCATGGGTACAAAGAAATCCAAAAATTTAGAATGCGCATTACAAACAAATGTTCTCAGAGAAAAGTCACCTCTTTTTTAAGCCTTTGTTCCTCCCTACGACGTTGTTTTTCTTCTTCTTTCTCTTGTTTATTTTTTGCAATATCCTCTTGTCTTCCTTTTTTCTGTTCTTCCTTCTCCCTCATAATGTCTTCCCTGACTTTATGCTGCCGTTTGTTGCCAGTCTCCTTCAGGACCTGATATTCTTTTCCCCCCTGATCCTTATCTTCCTGCCAGCCCAAATGCTTTAGTCAACAGTGTATGTACTCTGTCTAAGAACAGGTGGTGTCTTGTTGATTGTTTTAAATGAAATAACTGGTCCTCCATTCAAGACCATGATATGTTCAAAGAACCGCAAAAGAATATATTGGGAGCTATGTGAATCATTGGTGCAGAAGATCTACAAACTTGAAACAAACAAAAGAGAAAAATGTCTAAAGAAGAGCGAGAGAAAGAAACATCCATCAAAATATATAATTCCAATCTGAGGTTTGCATGTCATACCTTTCTTATTTTCCTTCTCTTAGTTCCAAGCACTTGTTCTACACTCTCAATCGTGTTACTATCTTCCAACACATTGTCTTTGCTAATTTCTTTCATTCTTATAGCACAGTCTATGTTTTCAACGTTTTCAACTTTCTTATACAATGGACTGTTAAGGAGGTCTAATGATGGTCTTTTTTCAGAACTTGTTTGAATGACTGAAGTACTCTTAACAGAACCATTCATCAACTCTTCCTCTCTTAAACTACTCAAACTTTGATCTAAATCATGTCTACTGCTCACAACTTCTAGCACAGAAAATTCATCATTCCTTATAGAATCATCCCTGGCTTCTTCACAAGTAATACCTAATTTTGTTGCCTCTGAGTTCATTCTTAATGACTCAATTATTTGTTCCTTTTCATCATTTCCAAGATGAAAAGTTTTGAATATAGAAACTTCCGCATCTTTTACTATCCTTTCAGCATTGTATACCATAATTTCATTTGTCATTTCAAGCACAGAAGTCTTAGAAATGTATTCAAATGCCAATTTCTTACAATCATTGTCCAGAAATTCCATTGCCTTTGTCACAGACTGACCTTTCCTCTACCGTTCATCAGAAATTAGGCCCTTATCGTGTTCTTCAGAATTTACGTCCTTACCAATTAGATAAATAACATCTCCAGTTGTGGATGCCCCTTTCTGTAACCCTTCTAGTGAGTACAGATCAGAATTGTTGAATCCTGATTTCTCTACTTTGCTCGCACTGCAAGCAGCTCCATCAGATTCATAGTCAGAATCCAAACAAATCACATCAGCTCCACCTGTCAACAAGGACAAGGGAAACAATAAAAGTTAACATAAATCTCACTTTATCCATCACCAAAGCCATTTGAGTCATAGCATTTATTTGGTCCAAAAAATTGAAATTCGATACAAAAGCAGGCAGAACAGGAATGGAAAAATAATGTCCAAGTTCAGAAATAATATGTTCTAGTATTTCAGCTAATTTTTCATTGGCAATCCCCTTGTGAGACAATCAATGATGTACAAGGGTCATTGTCCCTATTACTGCAAAGAGTGCAACATTGGGATTAGTCACCATTGTCATCTTAGCAACAATGGGATTAGTCATCCCTTTAAAGTACTTGCCAATCTACATTGGAGGAGGAGTGCAGTGGAGCCCGGACTAATTAACTATATTTCTACCAATGGCGTGGGTATCTTGCCAAATGCTCCAGTCAAGCGAATTGGCAAGTACCCACATCCAGAGGGAGTTGGTCTTGAGTTCTCGAGTTGTCTATAAAAGCAGTGCATGTCCAAAGCTCTATAGTATTAACTATCTGTGAAACGAATTTGGTTTGAAACACACTCGCTTCAATAAATAGGTCAAATTATTACCTGAAACACCTTTTAGGACGCCTCGGAAGGAAAGGTGTGAATTCCGAGGCGTTCGACGGCAGGTCTCCGATGGAGGGTATGGCCCTTGGCGAGGAAGTATTCAAGTGAGCTGAAATTGGAGTTTCTAACACAACAGAAGGAGAGGGAGAGGGAATGGAACCCTCACCAAGTTGACCTTCTGTTGTAGTCGCATGCACCCATTTTTTGTTTGTTTGACATCGTCTGAGGGGGGTGTTATCCAGCACAAGTAGAGTGAGAGTAGAATTATATTCTTGATGGTCGAATTTTGTGAGATCGTTGAGCGAAGTTCCATGATAGATCTGTTTCATCTTCTTGTTGTTGTGTTTAGAAGAGGAAGCAGGTATACCCCTCCAATCACATAACAGCTCAGTGTCATCCTCCTCTTCGTCGGAGTCGATAGTCAGAGCTGCTGGCTGGTTCTTCATTTCTGTTTGTGGAACCTGGTGAGGGTTTCAAACAGCGAGCGCCACTGCTCTCCCCTGAACTTCGAATTCGAATCAAACTAATTTCCATCCCCTGATTTCCCTCAACGGTTCCGATTAATAATAACGTTGCATCGCAACAAAATTTAGAAAAATAAAATTATAGAAGTCCACGGGTTTAAGGTGGCCTCTCAAGAGAAAGTAATGGGTCAACAATTTCACTTAGTGTAAATCCAAAGTGAAGTGTTGTTGGAGCCACTTACATATCTGTAATTATGATTAAATATTTAGATTGAGTGGCTTCATAAACCTTATTGTGATTAAGATTGTGATAAAGAAAGAAAAGAAAGAAATTATTTGTAATGTTTGTGAGGTTAAATTAGTCTATGGGACATATTAATTTTCTATCTTGCTCTTGTATTCGGTCTTTTCTTGAAGTTTTACAATAAACGCTCCCAACTTCTCGACAAACTCTTTGCTAAATAGATTATCCCAAGAGCTAGTTGCTTCATGGGTTTCATGAGCAAGATTTTATTAAGTAGATGGACTTCTTCTTGATGTCCATTAGGTTTGAGTTAAGTGTCAAATCTAGTCTAGCTATATGCTCCAAGACCTTGTGGAAGAAGCTCACAACAGCCCTCAATGCAACGATGAAAGACAAGCCTTAAATGCAAGTAAAGAAGTACCTCATCAACACTGAGAAAAACCTTATCTAGTCGGCCTCACTCACAGTTGTATGGTCGACTTACTTAAAGGGATGTGCCCTATATATATACACATATGGTATGCGGTCATTAAAAAAGTAGGTATGCAGATATCTTTGAGGATACAGTGCGGATAAAGGAAGATTACAGTGCGGATAAAGGAAGAATACAGTGCAGATAAAAGCAAGGATATATTGCGGATCTGTCCAAGTCAAAAAGTGCGGATTGCACTGAACCTACAGCGGACCTATCTCTGAACAAGAATGCGGACACCTCCAAGAGGATAGTGCGGATAAAGAACAGCATATAAGTGTAGATAAGGGAAAATAAAAAGTGTGGATCTGAAACAGAGGTGCAGGACATGTATGTGGACATCACTGAAACATGAATGCGGACTTTGCTCAAACATGAATGCGGATATCACTGAAACATATTACAGATAAAAAGATAGTATACAGTGTGGATTTTAGGAGCGATGTACAGGGTATAAAGTGCAGTCTCATCAAAGTCATCTCAACATCTATAAAGCAAGGAAAGGGCTGCGAATAGAGAACTGATATTCTACATACTGATGTGTGATTCCAGAACTAGAAAGAAGATCTTGAAAGAAAAGGTTAAGGGAAGTCTGTTTGAAGGAAGAGTTTTGCTGAAGCTAAGACAGTGAGTATAAGAAGAAAGGCAGACCTTAAGGTAGGAGAAAGTGAGGAAGGTAAATTTGAGATTTACCTTCCTAACTACAGTTCAAACAATTCAACTACAAGCATATGCTGATGCAGAACTGAGCAAATTAGTGAAGAGAAGAATCAAGGTTGAAGAAGCTGGATCAAGGTCTTGAAAGCATATCTAGGTCAAGGGTCCAAGTCTTGGTTATGGTACTTGTCATTTGAAGATCTATAAGAAGAATTCTTTACGGGTTTTCCTCTCCAAGAGGGAGAGGTTTTGCCCTGGCTCTAGGAGCCTAAATTCTATGTATTGTGCGTTTTGATAATTGACTTGATGAAAGATTAACTAAGCTAAAGGAAGAGAAGACATAAGTAACTCAAGCAAGCTCACAAGTAATTATCAAGAAGAAAATTTGTATTAATCACCAGCCCTCCAAATTCTCAACATGGTATCAGAGCTAAGGTGCTAAATGCAAGGGCTGCTTGACAAAGGAGACACTACAGGAAGCAAAGATCAAAGTCTAGGTTGAAAAATCAAATCAGTTTGCAAGGAAGACTCTCTAGCAATATTAACTCATTCAAGTAAGTAATATTTGCCATCAAGGATTTACATTCAAGACAGTGGTAGAAGAGGACATCATCTTTTGAAGACATCCTTTACCATCAAGGATTCAAGAACGTCCACATTGAAGATTTCTATATTAGAAGAAACTCTTGACTTCATCTTCAAACATTATCAAATAAGTTTTTGAAGGAGAAAGTCACTATCTCAAGTAAGTATCTTTATGACTTCATATGAATCTATTAAAATGTCTTCTTTGAGGACGGGTGGAGGAGAAATTGGTGGAGCTATTCTTTGTGAGCACTGTAGGAGAAGCAATCTCTCTGATCAACTGCAGGAACTAGAAGAAGTAATGTTTGACTCTAAGATGACTACAGTGGTTTTGAATGCTCTGCCAAGAGAATGGGGAAACTTCACTTCAGGATTATACGAGAAGATAGAAGCCACATCATTCCACGATTTAGGGTCTCTATGTAAAATAGAGGAAACAATATTGAAAGCCAAAGGTGTTACAGGATCAAGTGAAGGGAATCAAGCCTTTGAAGCCATGTCAAGGAAGAAAGGAAGATTCGGTAAGTTTGGTCCTCATAATAGTATGGACAAAGCACAACGCTTTAGATGTGATGAACTTGGGCATTATAAAATAGATTGTCCAAAATTTGATAAGGACAAGAGAAATAAGGAAGAAGCCCATGTCTCAGAAATAAGAGAAGAACCTGATGCAAAGAAATCTAAGAAAGAAAAAGCGAAGGATCTCCACTATTATTAAGATCATCTTCTCCTTTAAGTGATTTCTGTTGGTTGTATGATAGGAAGCAATGTAGCATCCCGATCAAAGCATGGTAGGAGTTCTTGGTAAAACAACTCCTGGAAAACCTCTTTGATAACAATATTGATGGAAGGCAGTCAGCAAGATCAAGGGTCATCATGAAAAACAGAATTCTGGAATGTGATGACATATTGATGGAGTAGGCCAAGGGAATGAAGCTCTTCATACTAGTAAAACTGCTGAAGGATGACTTAAATGAAAAATGTATGAGGTATGTATGTATTTTTATGCTGACACTGGATACCGTGAAGTCATGTCATATGGTTGCAGGTAATGGACTTCCGTATTTAGAAGTATGATCTATGAAAAAGGATCTCTCAGTGCACTGATAGATGAAATCAATATAATAATAAACAAATTAAAAAAAAAAAAAAAAAAAAAAAAAAAAAAAAA
>JAXQQM020077969.1:0-142924 GCA_034641835.2 Pinus albicaulis | reverse complement strand
ACCACGGTGCTCCTCCCACTCTCCCCTCCCTCTGCTTTCTCCCCTTCATTCCCTTTCCTTCTCCTCATCCAAAGCCACTTTCCATTCCTCAATCAGCCTTTGTTATCTTGTTTTATCTAATTTGTAAAATCATATTTTTCCTCCGCAAAGAAGGCAAAAGTGTTGTCTTAAAAAATCAAAGAAGCATCCACAAAGAAGGCAGAAAAGTGCACAAAGGAAAAACAGTGATAGCAACAACCAGCAGAAAAGAAAGCAGCGCAATTATCCACAGCCTCTTTAAGCAAATGGATATAGGAGAATACAAAAAGCACCCCTGTGCCTTTTGTAAATCTCATAGAGTGGTGATAGAAATTTTGAGGAGTCAAATCCAGCAAGACAAAGTCCGAACTAAAGCAGAGATGGCCATCCTTCATTCACAATGGGATACTTGCACCAAAGATGTAATGAAGGTTCAGAACCGATGCAATCATTTGGAAGAGTCTCTCAACTTTATTAGGGAAGCTCTTAACAAAAAGTAGGAACAAGGATCCACCTCTCAAGATCATGGAAGCAAATACAGAGACAGTGAAAACACTATGAATAAATGATCCTCCATATCTACAGGCTTTCCATGTTTTCATCCAGGATAATAGTAGACAATCTAGTTTTTAAAAAAATGAAAGTCAAATGTATTTTTCTTTTAGATCAGTTTGTTCGACAATATAGCACAAGTGTAATAGTTTCTACTTCAAAAATGATAGAAAAAAAATAGTAGCTACAGTAGCACTCATGGAGTAATGCTTCCCTAGCAGATAAATCCATCTTGTAAATTTATTGGGGTGATTTTGCAACGAGGAATTTCTTCTCCTCCTCCTTTTCAGATAATACAACATAACCGAACTTGTGCGAAGAAAAAAAAAACACATAAATATTTATATAGAAAATAAACATATATATTAAGTGTATATATGTTAATATAAACAATATTAGTTAATCATCTTTCTTATTTTTTTGTGATAGCATTTAAAAATAAAATAGTTTATTAGTTGTTTTATTTTTGTAATGAAATCTTTGTTTTTATTATTTTTAGTTTAATTAAGCTATATTTAAATTAAGCAATCGGTACTCGCTACTATGTAGCTCTTGTTTTTAATTAAGTAAACAATATGTTTTTCATTATTATTATTTTATAAAACTTTTCATTTATTTAATATTCCATTACAAAGTCTCTCTTGTATGAGGGTTTAAAACACTTTTTGATATAATTAGAAGATTCTTAAACAAAAATTGAAAGCCATTACAAAAATATATTTATTATGAAGTACACACGTGGAAAAAAAATCCATTGAGTAAACAACAACATTTCTCTTAACCACTTTAATTATATTTAATTAGTAAGATATTTTATATATATTAACCTAATAACTATTACAGCATTTCACTTCTCAATCTTATTTTTAATTATTAAATACTTATTTATATAAATTATTAAAAAATATAATTTAATTCAAATTTATATAGAAAAATATTCGTATTTATAATTTTTTTATTAAAAATTGTAAAATACATATAATAACATAGACAAATTCTCTTTACATGTTTTATAACTTTTTTAATATGATATCCATCTACAAGTCAACATTAACTCAAGAAGATGACATATGTGTCTTGCAACCTCTTGTTGCTTTTCTTGAACTTATCCACTGTTGATGATGATTGCTCATAGGATGTTTGCCACCTATTAGCACTATGTAGTTTTCCTAGGCTAAGAACGAAAATTCCATAGGTAACCACAAACCACTTGCAGAATTGGAAACTAGCCCTTCCAATCCCAGAGAGGGCTCTCTCAATATGGATTTCAATCAATCAAAGTCTAACGTCTTATGCTAGGTATGAAGATCAATAATTGGTTTAAAATTGCGGTTGTAAAATGAAGGAAAAGTCCATTGGGCATGGAGTCATAAGGATGTTCAGTAATCAATAATAGATAGACGGAGAAATCTTGAAATAGGGCGAGGTAGGCAAACTCTTGGATCTTATAGAGCTATTGTGGTGTGGATGAGATGAATAAGAGTTAGGATCAATTAAATATATAGCATACACAAATGAATTATATACTTAATCTCAGAAATAAAACATTAAGATTGCTTAACAACCGATAGCAAAGTACTGCAAGTAAATTCCACTCATCATCTACTTGTAAACAATTAAGAAGGAGCATACATGTAAAAACTTAAAGGAAAAATAGATTTACAAAGAGGGAAAGATCACCATTTGTATGACACAAGAATCCTCAAACCAAACTGCCTCTGTATTACTGAATTGATTACTTCAATTTGAACTCCACAACTTATAATCAAAAGAAAGGTCTTCCTTTACTTCACAATCAACCCTATCTACATTCAAAATCATAAACTATATACAAAATTTGTTTCTAGATCCAAGGAAGTTGAAACCAACCTATTCCCCATTTGGATGGAACTAATCTCACGAAAATAGGTTAAAAAAACCACTAATTTGTAAAATAGGACAACATCTTTGACTTTCCCTAAGAACTTTACTATACTCTTAATACACTAGATTTGTTTATGACAATCATGAGTGGGACATTTACAATGATAAAAGTATAATAATAATAATAATAAAATTACATAATAAAATCCTTCATTCGTCACATTAAGGTGAGAATTAGGTATAAAAATCATAGATTGTGTTTGTGTGTAGCACTTCTTGTGTGCAACACCTCATGTGTGCAGCACCTCCTATGTGCAACAAACGACCTACTACTTCTTTGACCTCATAAATGGATGCACTATGATCAAAAAACTTTGTAGATGTCTTGTTGTCTATAATGAAAACATATATACCCTGCAAATATCAAAAAATTTCCCAAAAATGTGACTTTGAAGTGTTGAGATTCAACAAGAAAAAATTTTGGCACCCGTGATCCTAGTGAAAATTAAGCACCTACACTAGGGTGGGGCCCAAGGGCTATTTTTAGGTGCATGTCTATTTTTATTATCCCTTAATTTAGATGGACATTAAACTATAATATATTCTCAATTTGGACTTGAAAATAGTTAACTGAAGTGGAAAATCAGTTAGATAAGTGAATTTCGAGCTAAGAGGTTGGTTGGTGGGACATGTAAAGTGACTCTTGTTGTAATTGAGTGATTTTAGTTGTAAAAGAGTTGGAAGTGCAGTGGTGCATGAGTTTGTGCAAGTTGTAAATATTTTAACTCAGTTAAGTGAGTTAAAATCATTTGTGCTAGTTGTATCTGAAGATACACTAGTGAGAGATCAAGTGAATTAAATATTAATTAATTCACATGTAGTGATCTCACATGTAACTGAAGATTTACTATTATTAGCTGCATGCATGTCAGAACCAATGGACACCCAGTTAAGTTCTAGGTGAAAGGGAAGTAAACTATTAGTTGTGACATTATCCGCTTGCACACATGCAAGCACACACACATTAGATGTGCCCATGATACTTGTGCAGTCAAGGCAGGCAAGAAGGCATCAATTCAGGGATTACTTTTAGCAGGAATTGCGCAGTGAAGGCAGACTGTCTGGAGACAGTAACTTGGCTAAGGCATTTGCCAATTTTTGTATGACAGTGTGAGAGAATTAGCTGTTGTACTGAGGGCTCTTATGAGAATATAGTGGGGTTTTTAGCTGTAAGCTTTCCCCGAGAAATTATTTGTGTTGTGTGTAATTGATCTTTCTTCATGTTCATGTGATTGGCAATTGTGTTTTTAATTCTGCAAAGATCTTTAGAATCTATTCAGTATTTAACTTTAGCATATTTTTAGATTGGGTAAATCCAAGATATACATGCATATTGTATAATTTATACATGGTATCAGAGCACAGGAAATTGCAGAAGTGAATCAGGAGCTGAGATTGTGGCCCAGTTCATTTGGGTACAGAGAATACTGCTGACCTCACAGGTGATTCCATTAAACAACAGTAGGCAAGAGATTCCAGGTATGCACTCAAGGGCATATCGAACTACATTTCTTGGAAGGATAGGATGGGGGCAGTACTCGAAGACAATTGCTTGAAGGAATTCATTGAAAAAGATGTTCCTAAGCCATATGTTGCAGATGCTGCCATTCTTGATGCATGGCAAAAGAAAGTGGCAAAGGTGAGGAGGATCTTGTTGGAGGGAGTACGAGACCACATTGTCTCAAGCCTCCGTGGGAAAGCCACCCCATATTCTATGTGGAAGTATTTGAAGGATCTATTGCAAATCAGCAGCGACCATAGGAAATTAGCGCTCAAAGATAAACTCAAGAAGCTCAAGATGGGAAAAGGTGACACCATTCCAAGTAACTCTTAAAGTTGCTTTTCTTACAGATGGAGCTAGAGTGTGAGACAAACAGTCAGCCAGTGATGATTTGGCAAGCACGCTCACTATAAAGATTCCTAAGAGTTGGCATAGTTATGAGGCTGTCAGAATGAGGAAAAATTTCCCGGATTACGAACATGACCACTAAGTGGGACATTCAGAAGGGGAGTGATATCAGAGGCAGACACGGTGTATGTTACTCAGCATAAAATAACAATTCTGTTTTTATTTCTGCCAATAAGATCAATAAATGGGTGAGGCCCATACAGGAGGCCCATACATACATTAAACGGGAATAAAATCCCTTATGATGTGAAAAGGGATCATAATATTAGTTGGATATTGCACCCTCATGTGGGAACATGGGCAAATACATGTGGAGAAGGTTAAGTTTGACCAAGTCAACAATGTTGGAATGAATGGTGGAGATCATCAATGGAGACAGCACAGTGATAGTGGGAGGGATATTCCTTGGTGGAGGAAACACTAATGAGTGGGACCCAAGGTAAGAAGGCTCACACTTGTTTATAAGGAGGGCAAGGCAGCCATAGTGGGATATGATTTGGATTATTGAATTTGTGGTCTGTAAGTCTAATGTGCATTCTTCAGTTGTTTAGTTGAGATTGTTGTGCTGCTTAGCACAAGGTATTCCTGTTTAGGAATTCCATCTCCTTTCTTGAGAGGCCTCTTGGGGGAGCTTTGTACTTCATTTCTCCACATTCAGGCTTGAGGCCAAGCTACCTCCTTCAGCTACAGCGCAGTTTCTGTTTAGAGTTGGGTTGTGTTGTAGGGTGTTGCAGTGGAGGGTTGATAACACCACTTCCAGAGCTAGTTTTTCAGAGGAGGAAGCATTCTTCCCTTTGGGAGATTAGTGAGGAAGACTTTGGAGTAAATTTCATATTTTTTCACTTGCCCAACATATTTTCCATCTCCTACAGCGCAATATCCCTCTTTGACTGCTTTATTTCAGTGAGAAATTGTAGTGAGGGGTTGCAGTGTTTGATTGGAGGGTGAGATCTTCAATGATTGGATCGGCCTTTCACCCGAAGGATCCATTGGATGATATTCATTCATCACATGTATCATATACAACCATATTCATCCAGTTCTTGAGTTGCAACTGCTATTCAGTCCTAGGGCTGCATTCCGGCATTTTTCACTTTTTGCATATTTCAGGAAATCCTTCCCGGGTTGCCTTGAAATAGTGTTTGGGAGTCTAGATCTTTACTCTCTGCATTGTATGAGCCATATAGTTTCAGATTTGTGTATTGACACTTTCCAGCAGTAGTTATACTTAATAAAGCTGCGTTGTCATAGCCTTGGGCATTATTTGTGTAGCAGTGTTCTTCATATTTCATGTACATGTTCTCTTGAGGCTTGTGTGGCCTAACTTGAGTGATTATTTCCTCAAGATCTTGTATACATTTGCTGCTATAACATTAATATGATGGCTATATTTTATTCTTACATTTTATGTGTTGATTTACACTTCTATTTCCATTTTTGTGTTCATATATTGCTGCTTCCCCATTTGGGAATATTACGGTGGTATCAGAGCATAATCTTGGCTCAGCCTATGGATATCAGCCATTATGCTATCATGAGAACAAGAAAAATAAGAAATGTACATAAAAGACAACAAGAATACTCCATTATTTGGAGGAAGGAAGGAAGAGAAGCTCGAAAAAGCTTCTTTCTCAAACCATGCAGAGCATTAAGGGATATCTCAAGAAGATGAGAAGGGAGATGCGTAGAGAATATCCAAGACAGTTTGAATCTGAAAAAAAAAACTCTAGATTTTCACATGATGAGTGTGAGCATGCAGCCACACACTATGATTCACAGTATAGTCATATGCCCAGATCTACTACGAGGGAGATGAAAGAAGAAGAAATGCCTAGGAGGGAAACTCTTAGTGATTTTCTACAAGAATATGAATCTCAAACTAAGAGGTTCAAGGATCACATTAGCTTCCAAGAATTTTGCAAGATCAAGGTGGAGAGGAGCAAGCAGCATGATATGGGTAGATTTTTTCTATCTACTTTTGATGGTTCACCTAAATGTTCAGCTAGAGCTTGGGTGGAGGAGCTAGACACCAATTTGCAGCAGCACCAAGTTTATGAAGATGAAGCCATCAAAGTTGCAGCGCTACATTTTGGAGGTAAGGCCTATGCTTGGTGGATATTTGAGTCCTTTTCATTAAAAAATGCAAATACTTCTTCTTATGCAAAGTTCACTAAGATATTAGTGGAAAGGTTTGATGGGAAAAATTCTGGAACACCTTTGATGGAGTTAAACAAACCAAAACAAACCAAACTTTTGCATGGATTGGAAGGACCTATAAACTCAACTCCACTTCAGAAAAGTGTTGAAGAGGTTGACATCTTGCATAATACCCTGCTAGAGGCAAGACCTCTATCTCATATTCTTGGACAAGAGGGCATGGATATCCCTTTTTCAAAAGAAGATCATCTTATGAAAAGGTTTCCCATTCATATTGAAGAGGAAGAGAAGGCTGAGGGCAACAGCGCTGTCATATCTAGAGCACATCTAGCCCCTCATGTAGAGTTAGATGGATCATTTGCTCCAATAAGAGGGATTCTTGTATCATTGCAAGGAATTCCACGGGATCTCATATGTGGAGGTCAAGGCACAACCCATGAGCAGCATGTGTCATTATTGACAAATTTTGAAACCATGCAGATAAAAGGAGGAGGTAGGGAGGATGACCAGCATAATATGATGATGAGCACACACCCCTATATATTTCATAGGGTTGATGCATAGAAGAGGGAGACTGAATTGCGCAGTGAGGGCAGGGACAAGTCTATCCATTCATATATGCAGTCTACTCTTGATATTGATGTCTCATTGCATGGAGGCATTTCACTAAGGAGACCACCCGATCAACAGATAATGAGGGATGCTTCACATTTGGATGCACCACTCATTGATTTCAGAGGGGTGGGGACCTTGGGAGAACTTGGTACAGCGCTGAGAGTATTGGGTAGACTCAAGGAGAGGAGAGGCATTCTCCCAACATCATCATTACCCACTCTCATTCCAGGTTCTGCGTTGTGGCAGGAGCAGCATGGGAAGGATAGCAGCCTTCCAACTTGCATCTTTGGCATGGGAGATGTCAAAGAGGAGGACAGCCATATGACAGATGTTCTTTGTGATAGATCATCAGCATTGTCACTATGGAGGATAGATCCATATTGGAAATCATAGTTGTTGATGGATTATTCCAAGGATCTCTCTACTTGTATGATATTGGATGACCAATTGCATGAGGAGGGATATTCAGCCAGAGATGAGGTCATCTACTATCATGGTAGGATCTTCTTATCTAGAGCTTCCAAGCTCAAGGAGAAGTTACTACAAGCAGCTCATGAAGATTTCCTTTTCAGCCACACTTATTCCATGAGATCATACCACACCATCATGGGGGAGTACACTTGGGAAGGCTTTGAGGAGGAGATATATCAGCATTTGAGGAGATGCATGGATCATGTGGACATGGAGGAGATACATAACTCTTTGGGGGAGTTAACACAACCAAATTTTTTCTCTTTGAGAATGAGAGGAGATTTATCTATGAGCCACTCCATTTGCATGAGCAAAGCATATGGTAAGGACATTGTTTGGTTTCATAGTGATTCATATGATGAATATATGCATTCCTTAACCATGTATGTGTAGGACATTACTTCAAGAAGGAGCATTCTTTCTTCTAGACTTCATGGGCTACTTGAGGTCATAAGAAGTATTGATGATGGCCACTCCCTAGAAGGTCTTGGGGAGATGATATATTATACAGGACATGCTCACTTTGCACCATGCATCATACACTTTCTCCAAACTTGTGAGGAGATTGGGGCAGCAAGCAAGTGGTTAGGAAGCCACACACCATGTCATTTTCTGATTCAGTTGAGAGTAAAACTGTGTTGGTTTCATTTGAGGGACCATTGTCCTTCTCCCTTATTACATATGGCAGATATCATGATGCTAATCATGATTCCATTTGCTGATGTTGTCCTTATCTTTATTGGGAACATGATTGGAGAAGAGACACATTGGCTGGATGTGTCCTTGGGGGAAGAAATTTCCCACACTTTTTGCATTACATGTTCCAGGGGGAGCATGGGAGGTGATATGGCCACTACAGTAAATCACTTTCTTCTTTATGAGGTGGGCCATGGGATTGATTGGAGCACTTGGGTTATGCCTCTCATAAATCATTGGGAGGAACTTTTATATGAGTTGCCATGTTATGTTGTGAAATAGCAGTTAGAAAAATTGTGTTGTGATTACTTGGGAGACTGTTGGTACTTTCCAGCACCATGCAAAATCTATAGTATCTCTCTCATTTGGATCCCATATGATGGTCATGTCATATTCACTTTATATGGGATGGTATGGGCAAGAACCAAAGAGTGGATCTTTGAAGATCCAACTACCTTTTTGCTTCATGAAGTCAACATCATTACATCCTAAATTCAGCAGCAGCTCTACACTTACCATAAGTGGAATGGGATGGGTAATTTTACCCATCATGTTTAGTTATGCAGCCCACCTATTCTTCAGGAGCTTCAGGTGGAGGGAATTTTTCAGGAGTTGCCATGTTGGGAGGTGACTCATTTTGTATGGATGATAGCTTGGGGATGGAGGTTTCACATGGGAATGACATTTTCCAATGTATTTCAGATTCCATGCCTTGAGAGGACCTCTAGATAGCACCTTGTTTCCTCCATGGGTATTTTACTTCCTCATGATGATAGCCATTTGGGATGCTCACCAAAAGCTAGCTTGCATACTTGGCAGGGGAAAATTGGAGATGTATTGATGAGACAGCATCTTGTTCCTTGGAGGAATTTATCATATGAGTATGCTACAGGAGAGGAGAGGAGGCTCTTCAGTTCTATCCTTGAATTTTCTTGAGGATAAGAAACATTTGGGAGGGGAGGACTGTAATATTCCTAAATTAGCATGCAGCTAATAGGAATATAAATTTTGGCTTTTAACACCTAGTAGATCAATAAATGGATGAGGAGGCCCATACATACATTAAACAGGAATGAAATACCTTATGATGTGAAAAGGGATCATAATATTAGCTGGATATTTCACCCTCATGTGGGAACAAGGACAAATACATGTGGACAAGGTTAATTTTGACCAAGTCAACAGCGTTGGAATGAATGGTGGAGATCATCAATGGAGACGACGAAGTGATAGTGGGAGGAAGATTCCTTGGTGGAGGAAACCCTAACGAGTGGGACCCAAGATAAGAAGGCTCACACTTTTTTATAAGGATGGCAAGGCAGCCATAGTGAGATGTGATTTGGATCTCAACTAATGTGCATTCTTCAGTTATTTAGTTGAGATTGTTGTGCTGCTTAGCACAAGGTATTCCTATTTAGGAATTCCATATCCTTTCTTGAGAGGCCTCTTGGGGGAGCTTTGTACTTCATTTCTCCACATTCAGGCTTGAGGCCAAGCTACCTCCTTCATCTACAGTGTAGTTTCTATTTAGAGTTGTGTTGTGTTGCAGGGTGTTGCAGTGGAGGGTTGATAACACCACTTCCAGAGCTAGTTTTTCAGAGGAGGAAGCATTCTTCTCTTTGGGAGATCAGTGAGGAAGAATTTGGAGCAGATTTCAGATATTGGCACTTGGCCAACATATTTTCCATCTCCTACAGCACAGTATCCCTCTTTGAATGCATTATTTCAATGAGAAATTGTCGTGAGGGGTTGCAGTGTTTGATTGGAGGGTGAGATCTTCAGTGATTGGATCAGCCTTTCACCTGAAGGATCCATTGGGTGAGATTCATTCATCACATGTATCATCTACAACCATCTTCATCCAATTCTTGAGTTGCAGCTACTATTTAGTCCTAGGGCTGCATTCCGGCATTTCGCACTTTTTGCATATTTCAGGAAATCCTTCCCGAGTTGTCTTGAAATAGTGTTTGGGAGTCTAGATATTTACTCTCGGCATTGTATGAGAGATATAGTTTCAGATTTGTGTATCGACACTTTCCAGCAGCAGTTCTGCTTAATAAAATTGCGTTCTCATAGCCTTGGGCATTATTTTTATAGTAGTGTTCTTCATCTTTCATGTACATGTTCTCTTGAGGCTTGTGTTGCCTAAATCGAGTGATTATTTCCTTAAGATCTTGTATACATTTGCTGCTATAACATTTATATGATGGCTATATGTTCTTCTTAAATTTTATGAGTTGATTTACACTGTTATTTCCAGTTTTGTGCTCATATATTGTTGCTTCCCCATTTGGGAATATTACACCAGAGATGGCTCTTCATCAAAGCATGATGATGAAGAGGATTGTGCTTTGGCTTCCAAGGTGAAGAAGGGGAAGGGGAACAAATTCCATTCTAATTCCAAGTCTAAAGGAAAGAAGCAAGACATGTCCAAGGTGAAGTGTTTTCACTATCACGAACATGGGCATTTTGCTACTAACTCTCCACAAAAGAAGAAGAACAAGAAGGTTGCAAGATCTACAGCTAGTGAGGCCCTTGTTGAGTCTCAATTCTGCATCTTTTCCATACACTTTTCTATACATTTTTCACTCACCTGAACCTCCCAAGTTGTCAATATCATTGTATGTTAATTGCAAAAGAGCATCTAACATGGTTTTTAACTATATTTTTGTGTCTGTTGTTTGATTTAGATTTTGTTCATCTAGCTGCGGAATCTTGCCACTTTCCGCAGCTGCTGCAACTTTCCGTAGCTATTTTGTAAAACTCTATGTTACAGGTGTCTACAGGAAAAACGAGCCACATGGGCAAGTCAGAAATGATGAGGACATGGTTCGTGTCCTATTGGCTCGAGCAAACTCATCTAAAGAAGCTGCGGTCAAAGGCGTCCACATGGAAGTCAACCATAGAGTCTCACGGTGACAGGACTCTGTTTCGTGTCACGTGAAGGTTCATATGGCCGTTTCTGAGTTGCGGAGGACAAGTCGACATCTGTACATGGCTCCATAGCCAAATTCAAGCATCCACTCCTCATAGATTTACTTTCCAACACGGCCATGATCCTAGATTCGTGGACGTAATGGTCTACGTGTTCTCCACCAGCATAAACTTTAGGAGACATTTATATTTCTTTTGTTATATAAAACGCGTTTGCATACGCATATGGAGTTAGTCGATTAGTCTCTGTTATCTTTTATTAGTCTGCTCTGTAATGTAATTACGCTTCCTTTGAGCCGTAATACCACCTTACTGTTATGACTGCATTTTAATATAAGAAGACTCTGTTTTCAAACTTAATTCGCACTTGAAGATTGTTGCCAAGGCTAGTGTAGAGGGCCCCTGCTCAGCTGAGGTTTTGTGCATTAGTGTATAGTTCTTATTTTATTTCTTTAAAGCTCATTGTGCCATAATCCATTCACATGTTTATACACTGCATCTCTCATAGTATATATGTTTCATTTCTGTTTATAAGCTTTCATGCTTTCCATTTCACTTCTGTCTTTCATGTTTTATGTTATTAATCACTGATCAGTGTTCTTGTTTCAGGTTATAGATAGGCAGCCCGGGCATTTTCATAGCTTTTTGACTAATGACATGGAATTAACATTGTTCTGCTGCTAATTTGCTTTTCTTAGTTTCTGTTTAATTTCAGTACTGCTTTGTTTAATTCAGTTTTGCTCATTTGCTTCAGTAGTTAAATTTAGATATATTAAACTGCTCATAACATCTTCAGTTGCCTCCGAAAGCCACAGCTGGACTGATGGTGAGGGATCGTATTATGAAATGTGTAGTTTGGTATTAGTTTCCTTTCTGCAAATTTAGATATATTAAACTGCTCATAACATCTTCAGTTGCCTCCGAAAGCCACAGCTGGACTGATGGTGAGGGATTGTATTATGAAATGTGTAGTTTGGTATTAGTTTCCTTTCTACAAATTTAGATATATTAAACTGCTCATAACATCTTTAGTTGCCTCTGAAAGCCACAGCTGGACTGATGGTGAGGGATTGTATTATGAAATGTGTAGTTTGGTATTAGTTTCCTTTCTGCAAATTTAGATATATTAAATTGTGCATGACATCTTCAGTTACCTCCGAAAGCCACAGCTGGACTGATGGTGAGGAATTGAATTATGAATGTATGGTTTGATATTAGTTTACTTTCTGCAAATTAGATATCAGTTACTCAAGTTTTTTATGGTTACTTCCGAAAATCATAGCTGGACTAATGATGAGGGATCAGAAGACAAGTTGATGTAAATTGATTTAGATTTACTTTATTGCAACTTTTGGATTTCTTTCAGCATAATTTACTTTGTGTTTAGACAGCAGCAAGAATATTTTGGTTTCATGCTCACTAGTTCACTATTTTGATTCATTAGACTAGCAGCACCTTTTCATTTCAGCAGCATATTTTCATTTCCTTTCAAGTTTTGTCATTGTAAGTTTCAAATTCCTTTTTAAGTTTCAAGTTGGTAAATCATTATAGAGGATATCATTTCCTTGAACAAACATAACCATACTTGTTTTTATTTTAGAATTTCCATATCACCTTAGAAAACCAAAAACGACAAAAAGTTAAGAAATAGGTTATCTTGCACATATAGTGCGCCGCACTTCATCAGCTTACGAATCCCGGATTGACAAATTAAATGCAGCAATTTAGGACACACTAAATTGACCAAACAGCCCTTTCCTCGAAATTTGAGCTTTACTTCTCCTTGATTGCATGAATGGTGTCATGTGCATTGGGATCGATGTGGTATTTGGATAGTGGTGCTTCCTTTCACATGACGGGAGATAAGGAACTTTTCAGTGACTTGGAGGACAAAGATCTCCAGATGCATATTGAGATGGGCGACGACGGACGATACAGTGCTATCGGGATTGGTACCATTACCTTTTAGAGGGATTCAAGTAAACCATTTCAATTCAAGGGTGTAATGCATGTACCAGGTCTAAAGAAAAATTTGGTCTCAGTCGCAATGTTGGAGGAAAGAGGCTATGATGTTGTTTTTAGTGATGGAAAAGCTTTCCTGTGACATAAAATAACGGGTCAATCCAAGAGGATAGGGATTCAATTTAAGAATCTCTACAAGCTGGAGGTAGATGGCTGCACTACCATGATGGGCAAGGAAAAAAAAGTGGCGAGCCGGGATGAGGGTGAATTATGGCACACGCGATTGGGCCATCTTCGTCATGGAGCCTTGAAAGTCATGCTGCAAATATATATTGGACTTCCAATGTGAACACTTGCTCAGTTATATCAGTGCAAGGGTTGCACCATGGGGAAGTATGTAAAGTCCACCTTTCATGAGAAGGAGAACCGTGCTTCGAGGATCCTTGAGAGAGTTCACACAGACTTGTGTGGACCATTCTCGGTTGCTTCAACAGCAAAACATAAGTACTATATAATATTTGTTGATGGCTTTTCTCGTAAATGTTGGATATTCTTCATGCAGATGAAATATCAAACATTCTCTAAGTTCTGTGAGTTTAAGGCATTGGTAGAGAAAGAGTCGAGGAAGCAAGTGAAGGCTCTTAGGATCGATAATGGCGGAGAATACATCTCTAACGAATTCAAGAAGTTCTACAGCAAAGAAGGAATTCGAAGAGAACTCATAGTGCCTTATAACCCACAACAAAATGGGGGTTCCTGAAGTTCCTGAGAGGAAGAATAGAACGATCGTGATGCAGTAATGAGCGATGTTGCATGATCAAGGCCTACCAATGAATTTGTGGGCGAAAGCATGCAATGCTATGGTTTATGTGCGTAACCGTTGTCCTCACATCCTCATAGAGTTCTCGGCATGAGTACACCCGAAGAAGCTTTCACCGGTAAGAAACCGATGTTTCACACTTTAAGATTTTTGGCTCATCTATTTATGTGCATGTGACAAAGGACGCCGTGAAGAAGCCGGGAGCCGATCGTCGTGGGTTGGGATTTTTGCGGGGTACACAGAAACACCCCATAAATATCGTGTGTATTTTCCAAATAGCATAATCACTGTTGTGCGACGGGATATAAAATTTGATGAGGGGAAAGCCATGCGGTTTTTGTTTGAGAGGGAGTTGGACTTTCATGTGGAGGAGGAACTGCTGGTTTCCAAAGATGAGTCTCAAGATGTGGATCAGCCACATGAGGAGGTTCATGGAGTGGAGGAAGCCACTCTTGCAGAGCCATCCATAAGAAATGGCAGAAGGCGCACCACAGAAGCTAATAGGTTGAGAATTGATGTTGCACAGAATATAGGAGCCCCTACTTCACAGCGCAGACAAAGACAGTATCCTGACCAATTTACTAAATGCATGGCTCTCATCAGCAAATGTATTGTGACTAAACCATCTTCCTTTTAGGAATAAATGCAGCAACCTACTTGGTTTGATGCAATGGTGGAGAAGCATGACTCCATTGTCAAAAATAGTGCATGGGAAATTGTCTCAAGACCAGTTGATAAATCAGTGGTAGGTTCGAGATGGATCTACAAGGTAAAGCAAGATGTTGATGGGAGTGTGGAGAAATACAAGGCTAGATTTGTGGCCCGGGGCTTCTCACAAATCGAGGGGATATATCATGATGAGACCTTTGCACCTGTCACAAGTTACTCTTGCATAAGGACCATCCTTGCACTCTAAGCGCAGAAGGGCTAGCGCATTCATCGGATGGATGTGAAAACTACGTTTCTCAATCGAATCATTGAGGAAGAGATGTAAATAGAGCATCCTGAAGGTTTCGATATCTTCAACAGTGAGTCGCATGTGTGTAGACTCAAAAGAGCATTGTATGGGTTGAAGCAAGCACCCCATGCTTGGTACACTCGGATAGACAATTATTTCACCAAACTGGCTTCACCAAAAGTGAAGCAGATGAAAACCTGTACCAGATTGTGGTTGAGGGTAAGATTTTAATTATTGTTCTTTATGTTGATGATTTAATATTGACTGATGATGAGCAGTTGATACACTCATGCAAGAAGGATCTTGTAAGGGAGTTTGGAATGAAGGATATGGGCCTCCTTCATTATTTCCTTGGATTGGAAATATGGCAACGAGATGGTGAAATTTTTGTGTCTCAAGGCAAATATTCAAAGGAGATACTAGGCAAGTTTAACATGGAGAGCTTCAAACCCATGGATACTCCTCTTCCAAGAAACTGGAGGAAAGAGGATGCTACTTCTATAGAGGTAGTGGATGCTACTGTCTATCGAAAATTAGTGGGTTCGCTAACGTATCTAGTGAACACGAGACCGGACATTTGCTATGCGGTTAACTAGCTGATTCAAGCTATGGTTAAGCCTACCAAGCTCTTTTGGAAGGAGGGGAAGCATGTCCTAAGATACCTGAGGGGCACATCAGAGTATGGTATATGGTACAAACATACAGATGGAGTGAAGTTGCATGGCTTCATGGATGAAAATTGGGCTGGCAGTCCATCGGACAGAAAGAGCACATCAGGGGGGACTTTAGCATTGGATCTACAGTTGTTTCTTGGTACAACAGGAAGTAGAGATTCGTGGCACTCAGTTCAGCAGAAGTGGAATACATGGCAGCAAGTGAAGCTGCATGTGAGGCTATCTGGAGGAGAAAGATCTTGGTTGGTTTGTTTGGTTCTCAGATGGATCCGAAAGTGATTCATTGTGATAATCAGAGTTGCATTAAACTCTCGATTAATCTTTTTTTTCATGATAGGTCCAAGCATATAAATATCTGGTACCATCATCTCAGAGATTGTGTGCAAAGGAGAATTATGTTGCTTCTGTTAGCCACCTATAAAATTTGTCATATCAAATGGTGGCTAAATATTTTTAAGCCTTCAAAAAACAATTTCATGTCCAAATTGTGAGTTCTTGAAGTCTTATGATGATCTTTACCCTTTGAGTTAATCTTCACTGTTGTTTCTAGGGGAAGGTTTATAGCTAAAGACAAGAGTTCGATTTTCACAACTCCATCTTCTTCAAGGCATAGACCAGAGTCACCACCATCTACCCCTAGCCTTAAGATTTTTGGAATTCAAGGAGCAGCTGAATTAGAGGATTCTCCTATACCATCTACTAAATCCCATTTAGAAAACAAAGAGACTCTCTCTCATCCTCCCTTGATAGAAGAACTAGAGGACTTTAAGGACTCTAAAGAGACTATCATGGCAGAGGATGTAATAGATGGAGGTAGAGGAAGAGGTAGAAGAGGAGGAAACAATGGAGACAACAATGGTGAAGGAAATAATGGAGGAAACAGGGAAGGAGACAACTTGTTTGGATTCCCTATATTTGATGAGGAAACTCATACAACAATGAAAAATATCTCACCATTTTTTCTCCCTAACTTTTATGGATTGCGAAGTGAGGATCCTGAAACATTTCTGTTTGAGTTTGAAGTCGTGTGCCGAACCTATGACTATATGGAAGACTCTCAAAAACTCAAACCGTTTCCTTCAACATTGAAGGGAGCTGCTTTGAAATGGTTCATGGGATTAGCCACTCAATCTATTAGGACTTGGAATGATATGAAACAAACATTTTTGGATAGATACTTGGACTATTGTATGCCCACCAATCACAAGGATGAGGTATTCAAAATAATGCAAAAAGAAGATGAAAATTTGGAAGATTTACTTGAAAGATTTCAATACAACTTGAAAAGAGCAAAGATGAGCAACTTAGATGATGAAACCTTGAAAGCCCTCATATTAAAAGCCATTAGAGATGAATGGATATATATTTTAAACATGATGGGGAAAGGAGATATTTCTCAACTCCCACTTCGTGACATAACAGAACTATGTGTCCATCTCTCAAGAGGAAAATCTAAAACAGAAAAAGGGCCTAGGGATCCTTCTCTTATTAGGGCTAACAAATCTGCAACTGGATCAGTAAGTAGGGCAGAGATTGGTAATATGCTTGATGAGTTCAAAACCGATATCTTAGGGAGCCTTAGTGAACAACTAGACACCCTTAAAATCCAAAACAAGCAGAAAGCAGAAACAGATGCTTTAGCCATCTTTTGTCCGAAATGTAGGAAGAAACATGCTTTAAGAGAATGTCCCTTGGATGCAAAAGTTGTAGAAACATGTATGATTTGCTCAGAGAATCATGAGATCAAGGATTGTCCTTCAATTCCTGGACTCAAAGTTGTCTTTCAAGAAGACCCAAATTCAGTAGAATCTCTCTGTTTTGTTGCAAGAAGACCTTGGCAGGGACAACATACTCAAGGGTTTAACAACCCTATGAATCTTCAAACCCCACCAAATTGGAATCCTTGGCAACAACCTTGGCCCCAACATCAAAATCCATATCAGCCATGGGTACAAGGGATGCAAAATCCTTATGGGAGATTCGCTCAATTTTATCAATATCCTCCATCTTTTCAAAATCAACAAGCTCCACAACTTCCAAACCCAAATCCACAACTTTCATTGCCATTTCCACAACAACAACCTTCTCAACAAAATCCAAATCCTCAACTCATGCTCCCATATCAACAAAAGACAAGTCAACTTCCAGCTCAGCCATTACCAAATCCTAATAATAAGAATCCTCAGAATACTTACATGGTAGAAGGACAACAATTTCCTACCTATATGATTGTTCCTCTCAACGATGTACAACTCAGATCTGGTAGAGTTTTAGAAAAACCTTCTATAGATATTCAAGAGCAAGATACCTCTGAGGAGGATTCTCTTGAAGTCAACAAGGGTTCTGAGGAAACATCTCTTCAAAATCCAAGCATGCAAAAAGAAAAAGAAAAGTTAACACCTACAACTCCTATAGTTGAGCAACCTGCATCTTTATCTACACCTCCTTTTCCTGAAAGACTACAAATTGACAAGGGGGTGGAAAAACAAATCTTGTTGCCTAACTATGACTTTCTAGATGAATTGAAGAATGTTTGTATCAAGATTCCATTGCTACAAGCCATTCGAGAAATTCCTATTCTAGCAAAAACTATAAAGGAGTTGAGTTTCAAAAGACCAGGAAGGAAACTAAAAGACACAAGAATAATCCACCTGGTAGGAAAGATTGCAGACATTATGATGGGAAAAATTACTATGCAGAAGTATGTAGATCCAGGAAGTCCAATTGTCAAGACACATATAAATGGGATAGAAATTCCAAACACATTGATTGACTTAGGGGCTGCTATCAACATTATGAGTAGACAAACTATGGAACAGCTAAAACTTCCTAACCTTCTTTTTACACCTACTTTACTGCAACTTGCAGATCGATCAGTTATTAAACTAGATGGTGTATTAGAAGATATTTCAGTCTCCTTAGATTCTTGGGAATATCCAATAGATTTTATGATTTTGACTCCCAAGAGTAATCTAGGAGGGCACCCACTTATTTTAGGAAGACCTTGGCTAGCCACAGCTGATGCTTTTATTAGTTGTAGATCTGGGGACATGTACATTTATAATGGTAATTTGACAAAGAAATTCAATTTGTATCCTCCAGCAAAAGCAATCACAGAAGTAGGAGACAATGAATGGGTTGATGATGAGGACATTATACAACCTGTCTTTACCATTTCTGAAATCAGTGAGGATAGTCAAATTTTGAACACATTAGAAAATTTTGAGATATCTTCAGAATATGACCCCACACAATTTCAGTTGGAATCTGACATAGAATATTTATCATCAAGACAAATGTCTCTTTACTCTATGGAAGAGTTTGGTAGTTCTACCATTGAGATTTTTCCAGGAAAAACATTAAATATCAACAAGCATTTGGAAAAGTCACAACAAGAAGAACTAACCAAAATCTTGCAAAAACATTCTATTGCATTTGCATGGGAGTATACTGACATGAAAGGTATTGATCCTAAGACTTGCATCCATCACATCTATATTGAGGAAAACAGTAGACCAATCAGACAACCTCAAAGAAGGATGAATCCAAATCTTAGGGAGATAGTGAAAGAAGAGCTCCAAAACTACTCAATGTAAACTTCATTTATCCAATTTCAGATAGCCGATGGGTTTCTCCTTTGGTTATAGTACCTAAAAAGAATGGTAAATGGAGGGTATGCATTGATTATAGGGAATTGAACAAAGCAACTTTGAAGGATCACTTTCCTTTGCCTTTTATCGATCAGGTATTAGACACATTAGCAGGTAAAAAGTACTTTTCATTTTTGGATGGTTTTAGTGGCTATAATCAAATTCAGGTAGCACCCGAAGATCAAGATAAGACCACATTTACTTGTCCATGGGGAACTTTTGCCTACCGAGTGCTTCCTTTTGGGTTATGTAATGCACCAGCAACATTCCAAAGAGCAGTACTAGGAATTTTTTCCGATCTAATCCATGATTGTGTAGAGGTTTATATGGATGATTTTACAGTTTATGGTAATTCATTTGAAGAGGCATTAGAAAATTTGGAAAAATTCCTTATAAGATGTAAAGAAACAAACCTTTCATTAAGCCATGAAAAATGCTTTATGATGTTTACTTAAGGGATTGTTTTAGGACATCATATTTCAGGAGATGGGATTAAGGTTGATAGATCAAAAGTTGAAGTCATCTCCAAGTTGCCTATTCCAAATTGTCAAAGAGATGTTAGAAATTTTTTAGGATTTACTGGTTACTATAGAAGATTTATAGAAAACTTCACTAAAATAGCATCTCCACTCTTCAAATTGCTTACAAAAGACTGTGAATTTAAATGGGATCCTGATTGTCAATTAGCTTTTGAAACTTTGAAAACAAGAATATCTTAAGCACCTATCTTGAGAGGACCAAATTGGAAACTCCCTTTCCATATTTCTACGGATGCTTCAGATACAGCTCTAGGAGTTGTGTTGGGTCAAAAATATTTAGTTCCTTATGCCATTTATTACACTAGTAAAAATTTGATTCCCACAGAGTTGAACTATACTGTGACTGAAAAAGAGTTTTTAGTTGTTGTTCATGCAATTAATAAATTTAGACATTACATAACAGGCTATGAAACTTTTATTCATACTGACCATTCTGCAATTAGATATTTGATGAACAAACCTGTTACTAATGGCAGAGTGACAAGATGGCTCTTACTTTTGCAAGAATTCAATATTACTGTGTTGGATAGACCAGGGAAACAAAATACAGTAGCTGATTTCTTGTCTAGGATTCATAATACTAAAGAAGATTCTCCTGTAGAGGATAAGTTTCCTGATGAATACTTGTTTGCAGTAACTACTAAGACCCCTTGGTATGCAGATATTGCTAACTATTTGGTTATAGGGAAACTGCCTCCACATTTATTTCCAAGTGAAAGAAGAAAGATTATTCAGGAGAGTTCAAAATATTCATGGATTTCTAACGAATTGTTTAAAACAGGGCCAGATCTTGTGATCAGAAGATGTGTCAGGGAAGATGAAATTCCTGATATTCTTAAGGCATGTCATGATGAACCATGCGGTGGACACTTTGCAGACAAAAGGACGGCCTATAAAATCCTCTCTTTAGGATATTATTGGCCTTCCCTCTTCAAAGATGCAAAACAATATGTCAAAAGGTGTGACAGCGGCCAAAGAGTAGGGAAACCTACCCTTTCAAATGAAATGCCATTGCAAACACAGGTACTCATTGAACCCTTTGAAAAATGGGCTTTAGATTTCATTGGACCTATTAATCCACCATCTAAGCAAAAGAAGTATATATTGGTTTGTACCGATTATGTTACTAAATGGGTAGAAGCCAAAGCATTAGTATCTGCTACTGAAAATTCAGTTGTTCATTTTCTTTATGAGGATATTTTTACTCGCTTTGGTGTTCCAAGAGAAATTGTGACAGATCAGGGGAGCCAATTCACATCCAACTTGGTGGAGAAGTTGATGGACGAATACAAAATCAAGCACAGAAGATCTACTCCTTAACATCCACAAGAAAATGGTCAAGTGGAGTCCACAAATAAAGTTCTTGAAAGTATCATCACCAAAATTGTTCATCTGCATAGAAGAGATTGGGCAGAAAGGCTTCCTGAAGCCTTGTGGGCCTACAGAACTACATGGAGAAATACAACAGGACATTCTCCCTATGAACTTGTTTATGGGAAGGAAGTCCTGCTCCCCATTGAGTTCCAAATCAAGACCTTCAAGATAGCAGTTCAGTTGGGGATGGATCTATCAGAAGCCCAAAAGCATAGAATGGAGCAGTTGAACGAGCTAGATGAGATCAGACAAGAGGCAATTTTAAGAACCGATCTAGTTCAATATCAAAGAGCTAAATGGCATGACAAGTACATCAAAGAGAAGAAGTTTCAAGAAGGAGATTGGACATTGTTATTTGATTCCAAGTTTAAAGATTTTCAAGGAAAATTTCAGACTCATTGGCTTGGGCCATATGAGATTGACAAGATCTTTAGCAATGGAGCGGTAAGAATCAAGACCATTGATGAGTTTCAAACTCCTCTTATTTTGAATGGACATAGATTGAAAGTTTATCATAAGCCACTCTCAAAAGAGGATTTTTTCAAAATGTTTCAAGAAAGTTCTGCAATCAGGCTGGTACAGAAGAATTCTTCTTCTCCACCAGCCTAGTTTTTGTTCTTTTCAGTTTAAAAAAAAAAAAAAAAAAAAAAAATGGTATAAGCTTGAAAACCAATCACTGATTGGTAGTCTTATACAGAAAATATAGGGTGAAAATCAGGAACACCTGACACTCTATATTTTCCAAAAAAAAATCTTTCATTTCACAATTTTTGTGACCATTCACTCCATTTCATTTCACTTCATTTCACTCCATTCCACTTCATTTTATCCATTTCATCAATAAAAATCTTTTTCATGACCATTTCCATCTGGTCATTTGTCATCTGTTCATCTCCATTCATCCAAATAATAGCTGTGTCAGTTTCCGCAGCTGACTTCAGTTTCCGCAGCCAGAAGCAGATTCCGCAGCTACTACTCTGTTTTCAAAAGAATGTACAGTCAGATGTTATTTCCATAATCATGAAATAAAATGCAGGAGAGAGGATCAAAAATGAAGATATGGAGCATTCAAGACACCAATGAAGAGCAACTAGTTGAAGACCAAGGGAAAAGGCAAAGATTCCAAAGGTATGAATAAAATTTATTTCAAATAGCATTGAAAAACACATTTTTATATAGTTCTGAACCATAAGCTCTATCCATTATGTGCAATGATTATATTGACAATTCCGTAGCCTTTCACGATCTCCATATTATCGTCTTGCATTCATTCTCAAACGGTTCCATCATTAAACCCCCGATCTTCACTCATGTTCCAATATTCCATCGGTGACAATGAGACGTAATTGATTTGACCACGGACTCTTACAGCCGCATAAATCTATAGCCGTTGTTTAAACGTGCTCATATTTATTGTGCAGCCACCAAAATTCAAAACGCTGCTGGATGTGTTATACTCTGTTAATTTCACAGCCGTATCTCTGTCGTGCTCACGAAAACCCCTCTCTGTTCTATTCACTCCATTTTGTTCTCTACTACGCTATAGTCTGTATACCACTCTCTGACATTCACCCACAGTCATTGTGCTCATCTCCGTGCATTCAGCCGTTCTATTTCCATTTGAACCCTCACGCAGGCAAATTTGCGAAGAGCAGAAAGAAAAATGGGCAAATTTCTAAGAGCAGAGCCGGAAGGACCTAAGTTTATGGAGGGATATCCGCAAGTAAGGGATATATTGAAGAAAGCAAATTGGCTGCGGTTTATCCAGAAATTCAGAGGTTATCATAAAGAAGTGACGAAGGCATTCGCAAGGTCGTTTAATGGCTTGGAAGCAGAGATTGGAGACCTTAAGTTTGCGGTCAATGAAGCATCTATAGCAATAGCCACGGAACTTCTTCAGGAAGGTGAGCGTTGTTTTAAGAATAAAAGCATCGGTGATGAAGCATGGAGAACAATCTTACGAAACCAAGGTATGGACATAACTGTTTTTAAAAGAGGAATTACTGTGCATGCATTGAAAGAGGAATGGGCTACTTTGCTGCTAGTTGTTCATAAATTCATTACATGTGAAGGCCATTTTGGGTCCATGTATATGTACCATACCAGGTTACTGATGAATTTTCTAGATAATCAAACTCTCAATCTCCCATATTTTATATTCAATAGTTTGAAGAAAATGTCCATGACTGTTCAGAAGCATTTAGGAGATGTAGAACCCCATCTATATCGCCACGACCTTGTAAAAATTTTGATTGAAAAGGAGTTAAAGGAAAAGAAAGACACATGGGAACAATTTCTGGTTAGAAATTTCTTTGAGGAACCTCAGGAAATTCCTGAAGGTAGTACAACAAGAAGGAGTAGAAGAAAAATAATAAATGATAAAACCCAAATTACTCCTACTCAAGAAATTCCTGAAGGTAGCACAGCAAGAAGAAGTAGGAGAAAAAGAACAATTGATGAAATCCAAAGTACTCCTACTACTGCAATTGAAAGAACTGATAGGGAAGAGAGACTGTCAAAGAGGAAGAAGAAAGAAATCAAGGGTAAGAAGCCAATAACACCAAAAGAGAGAAAAACTATTGAGGCTATACATAAAACCCCTTCTTCCGAGGAAGAAGATCACCAAGTGTTATCTGAAAGATTAATTTATCTTCAAAAACAGTCCTCTATGGCCAAGAAGACAGAGAAAGGAAAACAAAAACAAAAGGATAGTGTACCACAGCGTGTGAGAAGAAGCAGCAGACTTAAGGGGAAATTGAGGAAAACACAAATGAAGGGTCCTCATTTCATTGATTTGGGAGAGGAGACATCTGAACAGTCCCCAGCTGACCATAGTCCATCTCAGTCAGTTAGTGAACCTGGTTCATTTCATTCTCAGTCAGACATTGACCATAGTCCATCCCATTCTCAGCAAGATGTTGATGTGAGCCCTTCTCAGCCAGATTTTGAAGATAACTCTCCTTCACGGCATTTTGGGGACAGCCCAATAAAAATGACACCTGAAATAGACCCCAAGCAACAGGAAGTATATGACTATATAGAATCTTTGGAAAAGGCAGCTACAGGTCCCAGTACTTCGTCCATTCAGCCTCATACAGTACAGGATGATTTAGTCCAATCACTAAAACAAGAAATCTTTGAGCTAGAGCTTTTAAATAGGCACATCAAAAATGAAAATGAGACATTGAAGGAACAAGGTAAATTGGACAAAATCATTCATGATAATACCATGCTACATCTGGGAATATGGCAGAAGAAGAACAAGAAATTAAAAAGGAAATGCCAGAAGTTAAGCAGAGCACTGGTTAATATCAAATTTAGGTGCTTAATGAAGAAACCCAGAATGTTGGCAGCACCAAGGAAGAGGAGGAGAGGATTGGATGTGCTGGCTGAAGTGTCAAGGCATATGAACTAAGGAAGGAATATCAAAATTTTGTTTGCATGAGGACATGAAACACCTTCACAGTGGGGGTATGTTGAGTCTCAAATCTGCATCTTTTCCGTACACTTTTCTATACCTTTTTCACTCACCCGAACCTCCCAAGTTGTCAATATCATTGTATATTAATTGCAAAAGAGCATCTAACATGGTTTTTAATTATATTTTTGTGTCTGCTGTTTGATTTAGATTTTGTTCATTTAGCTGCGGAATCTTGCCACTTTCCGCAACTGCTGCAACTTTCCGCAGCCATTTTGTGAAACTCTATGTTACAGGTGTCTACAGGAAAAACGGGCCACATGGGCAAGTCAGAAATGATGTGGACATGGTTCGTGTCCTATTGGTTCGAGCAAACTCATCTAAAGAAGCTGCGGTCAAAGGCATCCACATGGAAGTCAACCATAGAGTCTCACGGTGACAGGACTCTGTTCCGTGTCACGTGAAGGTTCATATGGCTGTTTCTGAGTTGCGGAGGACAAGTCGACATCTGTACATGGCTCCATAGCCGAATTCAAGCATCCACTTCTCATAGATTTACTTTCCAACACGGCCATGATCCTAGATCCGTGGACGTAATGGTCTACGTGTTCTCCACCAGCATAAACTTTAGGAGACAGTTATATTTCTTTTGTTATATATAACGCGTTTGCATACGCATATGGAGTTAGTCGAAGTTAGTCTCTGTTATCTTTTATTAGTCTGCTCTGTAATGTAATTACGCTGCCTTAGTGCCGTAATACTACCTTACTGTTATGACTGCATTTTAATATAAGAAGACTTTGTTTTCCAACGTAATTCGTACTTGAAGATTGTTGCCAAGGCTGGTGTAGAGGGCCCCTGCACTTGCCAAGGTTCTGTGCATTATTGTATAGTTCTTATTTTATTTCTTTAAAGCTCATTGTGCCATAATCCATTCACATGTTTATACATTGCATCTCTCATGGTATATATGTTTCATTTCTGTTTATAAACTTTCATGCTTTCCATTTCACTTCTGTCTTTCATGTTTTATGTTATTAATCACTGATCAGTGTTCTTGTTTCAGGTTATAGATAGGCAGCCCGGGCATTTTCATAGCTTTTTTACTAATGACATGGAATTAACATTGTTCTGCTGCTAATTTGTTTTTCTTTAGTTTCTGTTTAATTTCAGTACTACTTTGTTTAATTCAGTTTTGCTCATTTGCTTCAGTAGTTAAATTTAGATATATTAAACTGCTCATAACATCTTCAGTTGCCTCCGAAAGCCACAACTGGACTGATGGTGAGGGATTGTATTATGAAATGTGTAGTTTAGTATTAGTTTCTTTTCTGTAAATTTAGATATATTAAACTGCTCATAACATCTTCAGTTGCCTCCGAAAGCCACAGCTGGACTGATGGTGAGGGATTGTATTATGAAATGTGTAGTTTAGTATTAGTTTCCTTTCTGCAAATTTAGATATATTAAACTTCTCATAACATCTTCAGTTGCCTCCGAAAGCCACAGCTGGACTGATGGTGAGGGATTGTATTATGAAATTTGTAATTTGGTATTAGTTTCCTTTCTGCAAATTTAGATATATTAAATTATGCATGACATCTTCAGTTACCTCCGAAAGCCACAGCTGGACTGATGGTGAGGAATTGAATTACGAATGTATGGTTTGATATTAGTTTACTTTCTGCAAATTAGATATCAGTTACTCAAGTTGTTTATGGTTACTTCCAAAAATCATAGCTGGACTAATGATGAGGGATCAGAAGACAAGTTGATGTAAATTGATTTAGATTTACTTTATTGCAAATTTTGGATTTCTTTCAGCATAATTTACTTTGTGTTTAGACAGCAGCAAGAATAGTTTGGTTTCATGCTCACTAGTTCACTGTTTTGATTCATTAGACTAGCAGCACCTTTTCATTTCAGCAGCATATTTTCATTTCCTTTCAAGTTTTGTCATTGTAATTTTCAAATTCCTTTTTAAGTTTCAAGTTGGTAAACCATTATAGAGGATATCATTTCCTTGAACAAACATAACCATACTTGTTTTCATTTTAGAATTTCCATTTCATCTTAGAAAACCAAAAACGACAAAAAGTTAAGAAATAGGTTATCTTGCACATATAGTGCGCCGCACTTCATCAGCTTACGAATCCCGGATTGACAAATTAAATGCGGAAATTTAGGACACACTAAATTGACCAAAACAAATTCTTTCCTCGAAATTTGAGTCACTTCTCCTTGATTTGCAATAATGGTGTCATGCATGGATCATATGGTACTTGGATAGTGGTGCTCTTTCATGACGGGAGATAAAAGAACTCAATGACTTGAGGACAAGATTCCAGATGGATGGACAGGATAAGGACACGGACGATTGACATGGTTATCGGGATTGGTACCATTATTACCTTAGAGTAGGGATCTGTGTGAACCATTTCAATTCAAAGGTGTAATGCATGTACCGAAATTAAAGAAAAATTGGTCTGTCAAGAATGTTGGAGGAAAGAGGCTGATGTTGTTTTAGATGAAAAGCTTTCCTGTGACATAAAATAACGGGTCAATTCAAGAGGATAGGGATTCAATTTAAGAATCTCTATAAGCTGGAGGTAGATGGCTGCACTACCATGATGGGCAAGGAAAAAAAAGTGGCGAGCCGGGATGAGGGTGAATTATGGCACACGCGATTGGGCCATCTTCGTCGTGGAGCCTTGAAAGTCATGCAGCAAATATCTATTGGACTTCCAATGTGAACACTTGCTCAGTTATATCAGTGCAAGGGTTGCACCATGGGGAAGTATGTAAAGTCCACCTTTCATGAGAAGGAGAACCGTGCTTCGAGGATCCTTGAGAGAGTTCACACAGACTTGTGTGGACCATTCTCGGTTGCTTCAACAGCAAAACATAAGTACTATATAATATTTGTTGATGGCTTTTCTCGTAAATGTTGGATATTCTTCATGCAGATGAAATATCAAACATTCTCTAAGTTCTGTGAGTTTAAGGCATTGGTAGAGAAAGAGTCGAGGAAGCAAGTGAAGGCTCTTAGGAGCGATAATGGCGGAGAATACATCTCTAACGAATTCAAGAAGTTCTACAGCAAAGAAGGAATTCGAAGAGAACTCATAGTGCCTTATAACCCACAACAAAATGGGGTTGCGGAGAGGAAGAATAGAACGATCGTGGGTGCAGCATGAGCGATGTTGCATGATCAAGGCCTACCAATGAATTTGTGGGCGAAAGCATGCAATGCTATGGTTTATGTGCAGAACCGTTGTCCTCATAGAGTTCTTGGCATGAGTACACCTAAAGAAGCTTTCACTGGTAAGAAACCGGATGTTTCACACTTTAAGATTTTTGGCTCATCTATTTATGTGCATGTGACAAAGGACGCCAGGAAGAAGCTTGAGCCGACTGCTGAAGTTGGGATTTTTGCGGGGTACACAGAAACACCCCATAAATATCGTGTGTATTTTCCAAATAGCATAATCACTGTTGTGCGACGGGATATAAAATTTGATGAGGGGAAAGCCATGCAGTTTTTGTTTGAGAGGGAGTTGGACTTTCATGTGGAGGAGGAACTGCTGGTTTCCAAATATGAGTCTCAAGATGTGGATCAGCCACATGAGGAGGTTCATGGAGTGGAGGAAGCCACTCTTGCAGAGCCATCCATAAGAAATGGCAGAAGGCGCACCACGGAAGCTAATAGGTTGAGACTTGATGTTGCACAGAATATAGGAGCCCCTACTTCACAGCGCAGACAAAGACAGTATCCTGACCAATTTACTAAATGCATGGCTCTCATCAGCAAATGTATTGTGACTAAACCATCTTCCTTTTAGGAATAAATGCAGAAACCTACTTGGTTTGATGCAATGGTGGAGAAGCATGACTCCATTGTCAAAAATAGTGCATGGGAAATTGTCTCAAGACCGGTTGATAAATCAATGGTAGGTTCGAGATGGATCTACAAGGTAAAGCAAGATGTTGATGGGAGTGTGGAGAAATACAAGGCTAGATTTGTGGCCCGGGGCTTCTCACAAATCGAGGGGATATATTATGATGAGACCTTTGCACCTTTCACAAGTTACTCTTGCATAAGGACCATCCTTGCACTCTAAGCGCAGAAGGGCTAGCGCATTCATCGGATGGATGTGAAAACTACGTTTCTCAATCGAATCATTGAGGAAGAGGTGTAAATAGAGCATCCTGAAGGTTTCGATATCTTCAACAGTGAGTCGCATGTGTGTAGACTCAAAAGAGCATTGTATGGGTTGAAGCAAGCACCCCATGCTTCGTACACTCGGATAGACAATTATTTCACCAAACTAGCTTCACCAAAAGTGAAGCAGATGAAAACCTGTACCAGATTGTGGTTGAGGGTAAGATTTTAATTATTGTTCTTTATGTTGATGATTTAATATTGACTGATGATGAGCAGTTGATACACTCATGCAAGAAGGATCTTGCAAGGGAGTTTGGAATGAAGGATATGGGCCTCCTTCATTATTTCCTTGGATTGGAAATATGGCAACGAGATGGTGAAATTTTTGTGTCTCAAGACAAATATTCAAAGGAGATACTAGGCAAGTTTAACATGGAGAGCTTCAAACCCATGGATACTCCTCTTCCAAGAAACTGGAGGAAAGAGGATGCTACTTCTATAGAGGTAGTGGATGCTACTGTCTATCGAAAACTAGTGGGTTCGCTAATGTATCTAGTGAACACGAGACCGGACATTTGCTATGCAGTTAACTAGCTGATTCAAGCTATGGTTAAGCCTACCAAGCTCTTTTGGAAGGAGGGGAAGCATGTCCTAAGATACCTGAGGGGCACATCAGAGTATGGTCTATGGTACAAACATACAGATGGAGTGAAGTTGCATGGCTTCATGGATGCAAATTGGGTTGGTAGTCCATCGGACAGAAAGAGCACATCAGGGGGGACTTTAGCATTGGATCTACAATTGTTTCTTGGTACAACAGGAAGTAGAGATTCGTGGCACTCAGTTCAGCAGAAGCGGAATACATGGCAGCAAGTGAAGCTGCATGTGAGGCTATCTGGAGGAGAAAGATCTTGGTTGGTTTGTTTGGTTCTCAGATGGATCCGAAAGTGATTCATTGTGATAATCAGAGTTGCATTAAACTCTCGATTAATCTTTTTTTTCATGATAGGTCCAAGCATATAAATATCTGGTACCATCATCTCAGAGATTGTGTGCAAAGGAGAATTATGTTGCTTATGTTAGCCACCTATAAAAAAATTTCATATCAAATGGTGGCTAAATATTTTTAAGCCTTCAAAAAACAATTTCATGTCCAAATTGTGAGTTCTTGAAGTCTTATGATGATCTTTACCCTTTGAGTTAATCTTCACTGTTGTTTCACTATTAATCCTAAAGTACCTACTGTTTACTAAGAGAAAGACTGCTTAAAAACTCCATTTTCCATCATTTCACTCCTCCTTTTCACTCACCAATAACCCCATTTTCATCCTTATTTCCTTCATAAAATCCCTCCGTTAACCTTCATTTTAACCTACAAAGCATCAAAACCCTTTTAAAACCTTATTTTTCCCCCCTATTTGGTTTTAAATTCCCTTCTTTCATCTATCGGAACCCCCATTTGGCCTTTAAAATCTCTGTTTTAGGCCTAAAAATGGTAGTCTTTTGCATTATAAGGTATTAAGCCCCCGAGAGCCTATAACCTTAAATCCCTTCCCTTATATGACCTAAAGCCCCGTAATCGGGCGCTAAAAGGCCTAAAAACCCCATCATAACCTTACCTTTCTTTTATTTTTCCATTTCCCAACATTGTGGTTCAAAATGAATCTAGACCGTTGATCTAAGCAGATCAACAGCCATCAGGTCACTTCTTCTTCCCCTCATTTCATCTGTCGTCCCTTTTCCCTTTCAAAACTCCACCCCTTTATTAAATCCTAACCGTTCGTTTCGGAGATCCTACGATCGCGACTTAACACGATAAACCCAACTCCTTTGGGACCTATCTCCCACCTTATAAAGTGCCTATCCACTCATGCGCTGCCACCTATATTCCACCAAAATCCCTGCTTGCGCACCTTTGATATCGCATTCTTTCTGCATCGTTGGATCTGGGTCCTCTGATCCAACGGTTGACGATGCGTATCGCAAAATCTTTGCGCCCAAAGTTTAATGCTCAAAAGTTTTGCGAAATAGGTGGTATTGAAAAGCCACGTGTCGACCAATGTATCGTATCACACTCCATCCGCAAAATACCGCCTACCCCCCAAATGCCATGCGAAAACCGCTGCCGGTTTTCTGAAACCACTCTTCCCCAAATTCGCGCTATAATTCAAATCTTCACCTGGTTAGCTATTTCTGCCAGGATTTTTTCCTCCACCGCTACATTTCCCCATCCTCAAGCATTTTTATCACTTCCATCGAAACCTCTAAATGCAGTTTTACCACGAATCGCAGGGTTTTATAATAAGTTTTTGTGTTTTGCAGGGTTAAATGGTGTTGTTCTGTATACTTCCACAGTCACAGTCAGGTGACTAATAAAGCTCAGAATGACAATTCTGAGGCCAAATCAATGGAGAAATGGGACTTCGGATTTAACATCTACATTAAAATAAATTGGATCATCATTCAGGGCTTAACAGGAACCCTCCAATAGCAGAAAACCATATGTGAAAACAAAAAACGACAAAGGGTATCAGAATCAAGAAATTAATGTTAAAGGGTGATTAAAGCCAAAGCTGGAAGATCAGAGTTTTAATCCACAGGACAAAGAGATTAAGACAGTGTTAAATAATGAAGACCCGAAGATGAAGATGAAGGCTAATTAAGCCTAAACACAGAACAAAAGCAAATTAAAAGTGTTTTAAGGAAAAACGAAGAGTTATATCAGTCGAAGGAAGCCTCCACTGCCACATCAGAGGCCATTTATCCTCTTCACCTACCAAAGTGCCACATGCAGCCTCAATAAATCAAAGGAAGGCATAGTAATTGCCTCAGTCAGTGATATTTTTGTTAAAGACAGCCAGAGTTATTGCCAACCTGTCTGAAAGCGTTTAAAGTCAACAAAATCTGCCAAGTAGCTAAAAATTAAATGAAAACCAATTAATACATGGAAAAGATCAGAAATCTTCTCTCTTGAGCTTCTCAAAGACAGAGAGGCATTAACTTGTATTAATTGGACCTAGAGACCTTTTCTTTCATCCCACCTCCTCTTTCTTCTATAAATACTTCGTGAAGAAGATGAGATGTTGTTGGTTGTTGGACTTTGATGTAATAGTTGTTGTATCGAATAATTGTTGAATTTAAATAAGTTATGAAGCTCTGAAGCTCTGTTAAGTTATTGAAGAAGTTAGGCTGAGAAGAGAAGTTGTTGTTGTGATGAAACATTGGACATGTAGTTTGTAACTGGATTGATAATCAATATACAAGCTGATTTTTGGGATCCTGGTCTATATCATTGGTGAAGTACCTCTTACTGTTATTGTTTTCCTTTCATGTATGCCATTTTGTTCCCTTTTCTCTGATAAAGAACAGAAAGCATAGAGCTAGGATTTACTGTTAGAAGTACCCTACTCTCATTGATAAGCTTTATCTATATGTTTTCTGCTAATTGTGATATTTGGGAATGACTTAAATTAAGTATAAAAATTATCAAGGAATGTTGGTTATTCCATGTCTTGATGTGAAAAACTTGAAAGGAAGTTCTTGAACGATATTTTCATTTCATGCTAAGTAAAATATTGAACTAGGGAAGTCTATGGTTCGCCCTGTCCTCTAGTTTCTTCTCCAACAGTTTGTCTTGAAAGTTTCCCTTTGAGTTGGTGTCAAAAGCAGAGAAGGTTAAAATTATTTCTCTGATCTTAGGCCTTGCTCTGTGTTTAATCTTAAATGTTTTCTACTGTCTGAAAGCGGTTATGAGGACTATTGGATTTTTTCCCTTGAGAGTATGCTGAAAGCGGGTTAGGTTAAAAGTCTTTACTTGATCTTAAGCTACCCTTTTTGTCTTTATTGAGAGTTTCCTTTGAAAGTATGTCAAAAGCAGGATAGGTTAAAAGCCCTTACCTGATCTTAGGATGCACTTTGGTTTCTTTCTTTCTCAACACTTTTAATGTTCCACTCCATAATTTAATCTAAAGGATCTTTTGATATAGATGACTTCCCCCTTGTACCACTCTTTAAATTGTTGTACAATTAACCCTTTTTGTGACTCCATTGCCCAATGGTTTAAAGATATTTCATACTAATCCTATTTGTTGAACACTTCTCAATACACTTGCATCTTCACCTTTTTGAACTCTTTCATTCTGTGATATTCCATCCAATTAAAAATCATACCTGACCAACCAAACAAACAAAAAACCCTTGTTCGTAATAACAAGCCTAAAATCACATTTCAAGCCTTAAAGATCACATCTTTAAACACACTTATAGAGAGATCCCTCTCTGGATTTAGGAGGGCTAGATCCTAGAATCCCAAAGTGGTTCCGATGTACGCTCTGCAACATTTAGTCTTGCCACTCTACTAAATTACAGAGACCTAACATTCCTGGCGACCATACCAGGGAACTTTCTGAAGTAATAGATAACTTCACAACTCAGATAATCCCATTTTTAACAAATGAACCAAGTGTCTTCCTAGAGTGGTTTTTTATTTTATGGTGAACAACATTCAAGCCCTGAAATCAAGTAAAAAATCTTCACCTTGTGACTCCATTGGCCTCCAGTAGGCCTATTACCCTTCTAGCCTTTGTAGACTCCTTTGAGAATGCATTGAGAAAAACAAATCATACTTTTGGTGGACAGAAAAATTCAGATCTTCCACCTGGCGACTCCACACTCTACAACTCCCAAAAGACCAAATGACTCCACTAGTAGAAGACTCTGAATTGGTTGAATAGACATAGTGACCTCTTTCCTGATTTACAAACATGATTCCAAGGATACAATGAAGATATGCCCCAATGAGTAGAGATCATATCCCTAGGTTTCCACATAAGATGCCCCAGGTGAATTAGGATGACAACCTGCCTGTTTTTCAAGGTGAAAAGTTTGATGACCCTTTATTACATCTCATCAAATTTCATATACATGTATGGAGGTTGAAAGTGGAATGGCATGAAGACTGCCTTATGAAAATGTTTATGTTAACATTAGAAGGAGAAGCAAGGGATTGGTATGAATGGTTGAAATCTGGTAGTTTGTTTTCTTTAAAGGACCTTGAATATCTGTTTTATGAGAACTATAAAAGAAACACTACATCATTATCATGGGGTGAAATACATTATGATCCATCACAAAATATCACACAACACATTATAGACAATGATGAGGATTTGGGAGAAATGCATCTTGAAGATCTTTTAACAGCCATTCATGAGTTTAATATCCTATTGAAAAATTATAAGAATATAGATGAATCAGTTGAGGAAGAAATCAACCAAGAAATAAAGGACATTCCTCAAGATATCCCTGAAAACCCAAATAAAGATTCATCATCCATTATAGCTGAGGCTCAAGAAGACATCCAGCCTCAAAATTAGTCTTCACAAGGGACAGAGAACTGTTGTACTCCTGTGAAACATCTTCCCCTTTGACAGAAAAAGAGATAGATCAAATTATTAATAAACAACTAGTCTCTGAAACTTTTTGCAAAACAAATACGCTTTCCCATTCACTTAGAGAACTTTGTTGTACAGATTTAGAAAGTTCTTTTGTAGATCAGAATAAAGAAGGACCTGCTGATAACCCAGTATGTTTGATTGGTAGTATTACTTATATTTATGATTTTCCTAACTTTGATCTATCTAGTGATGATGCTCCCCAAACAGAGGTTAATCTTGCAGGACCATCATTAGCAGATTTATGGGATGAAGATCAATTCCTTCAAAGAAGTAATGAGCCAGTGCAAACTATTTATGATACTAATGAAGAAAATTATGAAAGCTTGGAAGTAAGTAAAGATTCGTTGGATATTTACTGTACTTCATCTCTGACCATCAGTAATAGTTTCCATGTGATTGAGAATCAGCAACCTTTCAGCTCAGAGGTTGAGGAGGAAAGCAATGAAGAAAATTTTGAGCAAGTTGAGACCAAAGATCCTTCTCTTGAAAAAGAGAAAGTAATTGAACATACCCCTGCTCAAGAATATAGTAACCTCTTCACAGAGCTCAGCCCATTAAATCAGAATATTTCAGGATTTCAAGAGGACAATATTGTTATATATGATGAGTCCTCTAGTTCAGAAAATAATGAAGATGAGGAAGTTCTTCTTTCTCAAGAGAATCTTTACCTTGATCCAGTGGAGAAAAAAGAGATGATCCTGGTGGAACCATGTCTTCCAAATACTCTTAACCAAGCATTATTTCAAGATCCCTATGTTGATTTCCTGAAGACATCTGAAGAAGGGATAAAGGTTGCAAACAGCAAGATATCACCAAGTACAACAAAATATTTTAGAACTACTGCTGAGAAACAAAGCAAATGGGAATGCCCCTGTCTATCCTACATGCTCAAAGAGATGAGCCAAGACCAGTCATGGAACCATCATTGACTGGATGTATTGGAAAAGAGAGTTTTTAAGTTAAAAATGTAAATATTCCAAGCTAGAGTAGGATAGATAGGAAGGCAATAAAGCTCAGCCTTTGAGCATCTAGTTAGATTGTTGTTTCTACTTTCAAAGAAAAATTGAAAAAATACAAAAAACAATAGAAAAAGAAAAGAGGGAAGAATGAACACAAGAAAGGTATAGCCCCATACCAAAAAAGAGAGACAAATTCTGAAAGTGTGCAAGCTCAAATGCCACTCCTAAAAACACATTTCTAGTTAGTCATACAGCCTAATCATGACTATTTTGCTTTTCAATTTACTGTTGATAGGTAAGTGAATTAGATCAGCCAAACAACACAATCTTGGCTTATCAGTAAGGTAGATTAGGATAGAGGAAACAAAAGTTCAAACATCTGAACCTATGAATCTCAAAAGAAGAATGGCTCTAATTGGATTAAATCTTGAGCCAAAGATAGAAAACAAACTGGTTCCAATATGCTCAAACCTTGAACCAAATGAGAAAGAAAAACAGCTCAAACAATCCTAAAATCAGAGCTAAAGAAATGAAGAAGGATGTTTTAATTTTCAGATCTTAAGCCTTCATAATTTTGCTTTACTTTTCTGCAAATAACAGTATATGTGCAGCTTGTTTTTATGCCATAGATCTGCAGCAAGTCAGACTGCTTAATCCTGGCTTGGCTGCTTTTAAATTTCCTGTTTTAGAATTTAGAGAATAAAGGTCTGTCAGACAGTCTAATCCTGACAGATAGTAGTCAGGTAGAGAAATTTTGTGAACTCAACTGTTTAAACTGATTTCATGGAGAAATAAGAGTAGAAATAGATTAGTTTCCTATTTTCAAAAAGAATAAAAATTTTATGAAAAGGTTTGCAAGTCCAAGTGCACCTTCTGAAGAAGAAATGTTAGGAAGTAGGTTGTGTAGGTAGGTGTTTGGGAAATAATTTTCTGCTGATATATCAAGTTCTAATCATCTTTGTTAGCAGCTGATAAAAGAGATTATCAAGTGCAAGGCACTGGTCAGCTTCCAGAGAAAATTGCCTGTAGTTCTTGACACCTTCAAGAAGATGCCATCCCCATGTGGAGCCACTGTTAGCCACCTATAAAAATTTGTCATATCAAATGGTGGCTAAATATTTTTAAGCCTTCAAGAAACAATTTAATGTCCAAATTGTGAGTTCTTGAAGTCTTATGATGATCTTTACCCTTTGAGTTAATCTTCACTGTTGTTTCACTATTAATCCTAAAGTACCTGTTGTTTACTAAGAGAAAGACTGCTTAAAAAATCCATTTTCCATCATTTCATTCCTCCTTTTCACTCACCAATAACCCCATTTTCATCCTTATCCCCTTCATAAAATCCCTCCATTAACCTTCATTTTAACCTACAAAGCATCAAAACCCTTTTAAAACCTTATTTTTCCCCCCTATTTGGTTTTAAATTCCCTTCTTTCATCTATCATAACCCCCATTTGGCCTTTAAAATCTCTGTTTTAGGCCTAAAAATGGCATTCTTTTTCATTATAAGGTATTAAGCCCCCGAGAGCCTATAACCTTAAATCCCTTCCCTCATATGGCCTAAAGCCCCGCAATCGGGCGCTAAAAGGCCTAAAAACCCCGTCATAACCTTACATTTCTTCTATTTTTCCATTTCCTGACGTTGTGGTTCAAAATGAATCTTGACCATTGATCTAAACAGATCAACGACCATTGGGTCACTTCTCCTTCCCCTCATTTCATCTGTCGTCCCTTTTCTCTTTCAAAACTCCACCCCTTTATTAAATCCTGACCGTTCGTTTCAGAGATCCTACGATCAGGACTTAACCCGATAAACCCGACTCCAATGGGACCTACCTCCCACCTTATAAAGCACCTATCCACTCGCGCACTACCACCTGTCTTCCACCAGAACCCCCGCTTGTGCACCTTTTATATCGCATTCTTTCCACATCGTTGGATCTGTGTCCTCCGATCCAACGGTTGACGATGCGTATCGCAAAATCTTTGCGCCCAAAGTTTAACGCTCAAAAATTTTGTGAAATAGGTGGTATTGAAAAGCCACGTGTCGACCAATGTATCGTATCGCACTCCATCCGCAAAATACGACCTACCCCCCAAATGCCATGTGAAAACCACAGCTGGTTTTCCAAAACCACTCTTCCCCAAATTCGCGCCATAATTCAAATCTTCACCTGGTTAGCTATTTCTGCTAGGATTTTTTCCTGCTGCATTTCCCCATCATCAAGCATTTTTATCACTTCCATTGAAACCTATGAATGCAGTTTTACCACGAATCGCAGGGTTTTATAATAAGTTTTTGTGTTTTACAGGGTTTAATGGTTTTGTTCTGTATACTTCCATAGTCACAGTCAGGTGACTAATAAAGCTCAGAATGACGATTCTGAGGCCAAATGAACGGAGAAATGGGACTGCAGATTTAACATCTACATTAAAATAAACTGGATCATCATCCAGGGTTTAACAGGAACCCTCCAATAGCAGAAAACCATCTGTGAAAACAAAGAATGACAAAGGGTATCAAAATCAAGAAATTAATGTTAAAGGGTGATTAAAGCCAAAGATTGAAAATCAGAGTTTTAATCCACAAGACAAAGAGATTAAGACAGTGTTAAATAATGAAGACCCGAAGACGAAGATGAAGGCTAATTAAGCCTAAACACAGACCAAAAGCAAATTAAAAGTGTTTTAAGGAAAAACGAAGAGTTATATCAGTCGAAGGAAGCCTCCACTGCCACATCAGAGGCCATTTGTCCTCTTCAGCTACCAAAGTGCCACCTGCAGCCTCAATAAATCAAAGGAAGGCATAGTAATTGCCTCAGTCAGTGATATTTTTGTTAAAGACAGCCAGAGTTATTGCCAGCCTGTCTGAAAGCGTTTAAAGTCAAAAAAATCTGCCAAGTAGCTAAAAATTAAATGAAAACCAATTAATACATGGAAAAGATCAGAAATCTTCTCTCTTGAGCTTCTCAAAGATAGAGAGGCATTAACTTGTATTAATTGGACCTAGAGACCTTTTCTTTCATCCCACCTCCTCTTTCTTCTATAAATACTTCGTGAAGAAGATGAGATGTTGTTGGTTGTTGGACTTTGATGTAATAGTTGCTGTATCGAATCATTATTGAATGTAAATAAGTTCTGAAGCTCTGAAGCTCTGTTAATTTATTGAAGAAGTTAGGCTAAGAAGAGAAGTTGTTGCTGTGATGAAACATTGGACATGTATTTTATAACTGGATTGACAATCAATATACAAGCTGATTTTTGGGATCCTGGTCTATATCATTGGTGAAGTACCTCTTACTGTTATTTTTTTCCTTTCACGTATGCCATTTTTTTCACTTTTCTCTGATAAAGAACAGCAAGCATAGAGCTAGGATTTACTATTAGAAGTACCCTACTCTCACTGATAAGCTTTATCTATATGTTTTCTGCTAATTGTGATATTTGGGAATTACTTAAATTAAGTATAAACATTATCAAGGAATGTTGGTTATTCCATGTCTTGATGTGCAAAACTTGAAAGGAAGTTCTTGAACGATATTTTCATTTCATGCTAAGTAAAAGATTGAACTAGGGAAGTCTATGGTTCGCCCTGTCCTCTAGTTTCTTCTCCAACAGTTTGTTTGAAAGTTTCCCTGTGAGTTGGTGTCAAAAGCAGAGAAGGTTAAAAGTCTGTCTCTGATCTTAGGCCTTGCTCTGTGTTTAATCTTAAATGTTTTCTACTTTCTGAAAGCGATTATGAGGACTATTGGATTGTTTCCCTTGAGAGTATGTTGAAAGCAGGTTAGGTTAAAAGTCTTTACTTGATCTTAAGCTACCCTTTATGTCTTTATTGAGAGTTTCCTTTGAAATTATGTCAAAAGAAGGATAGGTTAAAAGCCCTTACCTGATCTTAGGCTGCACTTTGGTTTCTTTCTTTCTCAACACTTTTAATGTTCCACTCCATAATTTAATCTAAAGGATCTTTTGATATAGATGACTTGCCCCTTGGACCACTCTTTAAATTGTTGTACAATTAAACCCTTTTGTGACTCCATTGCCCAATGGTTTAAAGTTGTTTCATACTAATCCTATCTGCTGAACACTTCTCAATACACTTGCATCTTCACCTTTTTGAACTCTTTCATTCTGTGATATTCCATCCAATTAAAAATCATACCTGACCAACCAAACAAACAAAAAACCCTTGTTCTTAATAACTAGCCTAAAATCACATTTCAAGCCTTAAAGATCACATCTTTAAACACACTTATAAAGAGATCCCTCTCTGGATTCAGGAGGGCTAGATCCTAGAATCCCAAAGTGGTTCTAATGTAGGCTCTGCAGCATTTAGTCTTGCCACTCTGCTAAATTACAGAGACCTAACAGCTTAAGTACATTCCCATGGAAGATCAGGATGTAGATATTCTGATGAAGGCACTCACCAGGAGAAAATTCGAATACCATAGAGACAGGATCTGGGTGAAGGATAATCCATTTCTTGTTGAGATGGAGTTTTGAGATTTAACAAGAAAAAAATTTGGCACCCATGATCCTAGTGAAAATTAAGCACCTACACCAGGGTGGGGCCCACAGAATATTTTTAGGTGCATGTCTATTTTTAATATCCCTTAATTTAGATGGACATTAAACTATATTCTATTCTCAATGTGGACTTGAAAATAGTTAGCTGAAGTGGATAATTAGCTAGCTAAGTGAATTTCGATTTAAGATGTTGGTTGGTTTGACATGCAAAGTGAATCTAGTTGTAACTGAGTGATTCTAGTTGTAACAGAGTTGGAAGTGCAATGGTGCATGAGTTTGTGCAAGTTGTAAATAGTTTAACTCAATTAAGTGAATTAAACTCAGTTGTGCTAGTTGTAACTGAAGATACACTAGTGAGATATCAAGTGAATTAAATATTAATTAATTCAAATGTCGTGATCTCACATGCAACTAGAGATTTACTATTATTAGTTGCATGCATGTCAGGTCCAGTGGAGACCCAGTTGAGTTATAGGTGAAAGGGAAGTAAACTATAATTTGTGACATTATCTGCTTGCACACATGCAAGCACACACACATTGGATGTGCCCATGATACTTGCACAGTCAAGGCAGACAAGAAGGCATCAATTTAGGGATTGTGCAGTGAAGGTAGGTTTTCTGAAGACAGTAAATTGGCTAAGGGATTTGCCAATTTTTGTATGACAGTGTGAGACAATTGGCTAATGTACTTAGGGCTCTTGTGAGAAGAGTTTTGTATGTAATTGTTTCATGATCCATGATATAATATACAATAGAAGATAATGGGGTTTTTTAGTTGTAATATTTCCCCAGGAAATTATTTGTGTTATGTGTGATTGATCTTTCTTCATGTTCATGTGATTGGCGATTGTATTTTTAATTCCGTAAATATTTGTAGAAGTGATTCAGTATTTAACTTTAGCATATTGTTAAATTGGGTGAATCCAAGATATGCATGCATATTGTATAATTTGTACATGAAGTAATACTAATTTTGTTTCTCGTTCTGTGCACAACACCTGTGGGTAGCACTGGTAACTTGCATTTTTATTGGTTCTCTCCTCCTCAACTGCCTCCACTAGCAAGTCTAGCTTGCTTCTCTTCTTATTTCTCCATTCTTCCTTGACTTTAGAAAATTTTCTCTTCATAAACCTGAGCCTCTTCTTTAAGACTAGGTTTGGAACATACAAGCTCTTCACATGCCTATGCAAAGGCAAAGTCCATTTCAGTTTGTGTTTTGCTTCTTAAAGAGTACTTAAAACATCATCCACCCCAGGCAGAAGAATTTACAGGGCTGAGGCACATTAGATAATCTGAAAAATTTTAAAAATCTCTAAGATCCAGAAGAAAAATCCAATTGCGCACTCAAGACACTAGCAGAATGCACCTTCCCACGCATTTTTCGTCGATAGGTGCGCCTTTATGCAGCTTTCCCTCAAAAAGTTGTGCGGACCTAAGAGTGGCGGAAGTCACTTTCTGGGACCACAAGGCACACTCCAGGAAAATGATGCCACACTTGAGGTCGCCCAAGGGCAGCCACCTAAGCCTCCTTGGGACCTCAACGGAGCACACAATGGAATCATGTGGCACATAATGGAATCAACCCCCTCTCTTGGGTCACCATCCATCAATGTACCAAGAGAGGGAAGGAGAGTTTAAATTCATCTATAAAAGGCCACCAAGATATGAACAAATGGAGAGCACATTGTTATGCTGGCCAAAATTTCTTTGAAGAAATCTAGTAGTGTGTAATCCAGAGCAGAAGTAGAGAGGGGATTCAGTTATTGGCCATCCAAAAACTCCAATCCTTTGGAGTAGAGAGAGAGACCTTGCACTAGGCGGCTAGGAGGTAAAAAACGCCCTTGCATCGGGTCTTAGAACTCCCTAGTTCTAAGGGCCCTTTGGCAAGTGTGTAAATGTACTATCTTTTATTCCTAATAACACACAATAAGAGGGGACATAGATGCCACCGTTAGTTTTATTGTGTTGTTTGAATCTATATGAGCTTTCGTGTTTTTTGTTTAGTTTAGTCTTGTTTTCTCTCTACATATGCATACTATATCATTATCTAGTGTGTTTTTTTTATAACATGTTCACTAACTTGCTAACTCTTTTGTTTATCTGCATGTGACCATAAACTTAAGAGGTAGTGACCACTCCTCTTAAGTAAGTGCGTATTTGTACACTTGTGCACCAAATCCACCAACACATTGATGTTGCACACCTTTTAGTTCATCTAGTAGCTTTTCGTATCTCTTTTGTACTTTTAAAATCACAGGTTGCATAGTCTCCTTCTTCTACTCTTGTACCTTAGCAATAGACCTAGTCTTAGGTATTTTTGTATACTAAATGGGCCCTTTCATCTTCTCAAGTTCAATGATCTAAAAGGACTATATTCATTTTGTTGTGCCAAGTGTCTTTTCAGTTATAAAACATGTGCATACTTGTCCCTTTAGTTTTCTTCAGGATTGAGGTTTTTAACCATGAATTGTAGATTATTTTAGTGAATTAGAAGCAAGAAATAAGCACAAATAACACCGAACAATAGTGTAAAACAGATAAATAAGTCACCACATAACATTTACACAACAGGCATGATGAAGCAGTTCACCCCTCTTGGGCTACATCTGCTGGTCCAGCTCCCAATGGCATGTCCATCTTTCATTATGCTCAAAATTTTGCAAATGCATGTAGTTACAGGCCTCTAATGGTTGTTTTCTATGCACCAATGGCTCCAGAATGCTCCAATTACTGTAGAATGACTCTTCATTCACTCTAAATGGGCGAAAATTGAGTCTCCAACTCATTTTCCCAATAACACCTAGAAAAGCTCCACTAACTGTGGAGGACTCCACTTAACTGGAGTCAATTTGGAAACTCCACCCTAAATTTGGGCGCGCTCTAAACCTCCCACCGAAATAGCCATTTAAATTAAATTTTTGGTTGGGCACATGACCCCAAACCCTGTTGTTAACAACCAACGGCGGTTTGGATGGAACCCGCATTAAACTGTGGGATAAGGTTTTAACTCCGAGTTACATGCTATGATTAGTGGAGAACGCGGGGCAGTATTAGCTGTGACCGTCGCATGTGACGAGGTTTTCGAAACAGTTGCGGAGACTGTCGGTTATAACAAATGTCGTGGGTTTCCAACGGTCGGAGTTTTATACTGGTTTATTGCCTTGTCATGAGACCAACCTCCACGAGACCGCTGGTGGGTTGGGGACCGCCGGCGGTCCCAACCCCTAAACTCCAATTCTATACAAGTTAAATAAAACCTGACTCCCTTTGTATTTAAGGAATAACATGTAGATTGGTTGGTGAATATTTGTGTGTGCATGCCAAAGGTCGCAGGGTCGAGCCCACTGACCTCATAATAATTTTAATATGACATTTGGGGGACACGTGGTGGCCTTAGGGCTGGCCACGTGTCACCCCCTGATTGGCCAAAAATACACAACGTACAAATCCATTCAACCAAATGAAACATGCCACTTGTCAGCCTGGGATTGGTTCTGAGGAAGGAATATTCCTCATAATATTCATTTTGATGATTGTGCATCCCCCATGCTGACTGGGCATCCCAGTCAACCCTGTCGCAAAATTTAGATGTTTTGGAATTCGATCAAAACACAATATATCCCTCATACGAAATCATTTTTTCGAACCGTTCACAACACCGGAATCAAGAATACAAGATATACACAACCATCTTAGTTTCAACCCAATCCTGTAACTTTCAATTTTCAGCAAAATTTATGAACTCCTGATCACACCTCCCCATTGGGAAGATTTTAGACCCCAAAAGATTTGATTACCTATTCAGTAGATGAGGGTACAGCTCCCCCACCTTTCCAACCTCCATCCACTTTTCCTTGCTTGGTTTAGTGCCTTTGATCCCAACTCGAAGGTAGTCAACACTTCCCCTCTTGGATGCTCTTGTCCTCCTGTCAAGAATTGTATATTCCTTGAGCTCATCCATAAATTCTAGTGAGAAATCTTCAATAGAAGGCAGTTGAACATCACTTCCTTGATCATCGATCAAAGGTGGCTCATACAAACGTAAGCTTTCAACATTAACAACTGAATATATTTGCATATATGAAGGCAAGTCAAGTTGAAATTCATTATTACCAACTTTCTTTATGATCTTGAATGGACTATAGTGAATGGGTTTGAGCTTTTTACCTTCCCCTTGCATCCTTTCTTTGTTAATGTGCAACCATACCTCATCTCTCTCTTGAAACTTGTGATCAACTCTATGTTTCTCATGCCTATCTTTGTATTTGCTTTGACTTTTCTCAAGTTGTTCTTGAACTTGTTGATGTATAATCTGAATTTGCTCAATGAACTTCCGAGCATTTTCAATATCACTATGGCCATCAATTGCAACATCCTTCTCAAAGATGAAGTCTAATGGTGATTTTGGAAAATACCAAAAGCATACTTCAAAAGGTGATGTCTATGTAGAAGAGTGCTTTTACTGGTTGTAAGCGTGTTGAATGTAATGCAGTTGCTCATCCCACAAGTTAGAATGTTTGCTGCAATATCCTCTCAATAGATGCACAATGGTTTTGTTCACCACCTCGGTGTGTCCATCAATTTGCAGATGAAAAGCAATATTCTTTTTCAACTTTGTGTCCATCATACTCCATAGATTAGACCAAAAATTCCCAATGAACCTGGAATTCATGTCACTAACAATAGAAGTTAGCAATCCAAAATGAACCCAAACATGTTGAAAATAAAGTTAAACAGTTTGTTCAACAGTAATGGTTTTCTTACATGCCATAATTATACACATTTTACTGAATCTATCCACAACTACATAAAGATAGTCATGTTGTTTTCTTGACATAGGCATACCTCCAACAAAGTCCATGGAGACACTCTCCCATGGCCTTGATGGTACCGGTAGTGGCGTGTACAACCCTAGCTTCCTATTACTAGGCTTACTTGTTACACACATAGAACAACCTCTTATAAAAAGTGACACACTATCTACCATGTGAGGCCAATGGCAATGCCTCTGTAGATGCACCACTGTTTTTCTTACCCCAAACTATCTAGCAATAAGAGATGAATGAGCTTCTCTCATGACACTTAGCCTCTCTCCTTGTGGTATACACAACTTTCCCAAATGAAAAAGCAATTTTTTATGCATGTGATAATCTTTTTCTTCAACTTGATTCCCTTCACTAAAACTAGCATACACATCTTGAAAATCAACGTCATGTGCATATTGTTCTATGTAACTCTCATGTACAATATAATCCTTTTTTAGTAAAGTAGATGCACTAATGATTGGTCTTGAAATAATATCATCAAATTTATTGAAAATACCTTTCTTGTACCTTATAACCAAGTGAAACTGTTGAAGAAATCCCATCCACCTGAAATGTCTTGATTGCTGCAATTTTGTTTGTGACTGCAAGTAATGTAATGGTTGGTGATCGGTATGCACAATCGGCTCTTTACCCATCAAGTAGTGTTTCCACTTCTTGACGCTTTGTACCAACGCATATAGTTCTTTTTCATATGTAGGATAATCTGCCACAGCACCATTAAATGTTTCAGAATGAAAAGAGATAGGCTTACCATGCTGCAAAAGAACTGCGCCCATGGCATAATCACTAGCATCGGTTTGAATCTCGAATGGTTGTCTCAAATTTGGTAATGCAATGACTGGAGCTAAACTGATCTTGTCTTTTAAAGCTTCGAAAGCTTCTTGTTGTTTTCCTCCCCATTAGAAGCCTTTCTTCACACTTGTCACTGCATGCATAGGAGCTGCGATGACAGAAAAGTTAGCAATAAACTTTCTCCAATATTGAGCTGCACCTAAGAAACTTCTTATCTCGGTTACTATTTTGGGTGTGGGCCAATTCAAAATGGCTTCCACTTTAGAAGGATCAATTCTCAACTCTCCTCCTCCTACAATGTGTCCCAAATAAACCAAAGAAGTCTTTCCAAACTCACACTTTGACATCTTAAGAGACAATTTCTCTTTCTTCAAAACATCAAGCACTCTATTCACATATAAGACATGTTCTTCTTTTGATTTCTTGAAAATAAATATGTCATCTAAGTACTCAATCAAAAATTCAGCAAGGAATGGACGCAAAACACTATCCATAACACGCATGAAAGTTTTCAGTGCATTACACAAACCAAATCACATTACTAACCACTCAAAGAGTCCTTGTTTGGTTTTGAATGCAGTTTTCCATATGTCACTTTCTGCAATTCTTACTTGATGATATCCACTTTTCAAATCTAACTTAGTGAAAAAAAATTCTTATTTCCGCCGATCAAGCAAATCATCTATCCTTGGGAGTGGGTAACGATTATTCACCATAATCTTGTTCAAAGCTCTGAAGTCTACACACATGCTCCAAGTCCCATCTTTCTTTGGAATCAAGACTATGGGTGAACCGCATGGTGAAGTGCTTGGCCTTATGATTCCTTTGTCCAACATCTCTTTGATTAGCCTCTTTATTTCAGCACTCTCCATTATCAACATGTGATACGTACCGATTTTTGGAAGAGGACAATCTTGTTGCAACTGAATCTCATGTTGAATCTCTCTTTTTGGAGGCAATCCTATTGGCTCCTGAAACATCTCATGATGTGCATCAAAAACATCATATAAATATGATTTCAAATTAGGATCACATCCCTCAAATGATTCATGATTAACATCAGATTTAGGCTTGTTGGCGAGTGATCAGATCTCGCGGGCAAGACCCAGGTTCAGGAGTTGTGGCCAACAAAGGAATCCGATGTAGTCTAGGATCACGCCGGCATTATCACCCTACTTCAGAGAGCAGAGAGTCTCACCCGAGGCGTGCCGTAACCACATGCAGAAGGGGAATAAACCAATGGCAAGGAACAGAACCGCAACTCATTCGTATCGGAGATTAGATTACATCAATAGAATAATATACGCAGCATCATGCAGAGAGCATACAGATATTAAGTAAATAAAATTTTAAAGCATCTCAACCAACACACATGCATGTGAATCCCGCAAATAGACAGCAACCTGCAATTATATTAAGCTCTTGGCCAAATCCATAGTTACATAGCTTCTTAATGAGCTTACAGATCCGATACATAAGCCTTGCGGAACAGAAAGGTAAATCAACAAAACCCTAGGAATTACAGAGATCTCATCTATCCTCTAGTCTCCTGCTGCAGCCTGCGTTTTCTCTCCTTCAGTCGCTCTCTCTCTCTCTCTCTCTCTCTCTCTCTCTCTCTCTCTCTCTCTCTCTCTCTCTCTCTCTTTCTTTCGGGTGATGGCTATTTATTCACCCGCTGTCGCGACTGTTAGTTCTTCTTATGTCCTTCTTCAGTTGCTTCTGGCTCTTCTCTGATTTTCTGTGTGTTCCAATTGCGTTCTTCTGGTGTATCTTCTCCTTATCTGTACTTATGCATCTATTTTCCTCCGCTATGTGCTTGTTCCTTCGCAACCTTGGTATCTCCGTTGTTTGGTGTGGTTGCAACTCGGTTGTGGCTGCCATGTGTCCTTGTTCCGCAACTCCCAAAATCTGGCCGTTATTTCAAATTCAAAATATTTAAAACAAGATTTTTCAAAACAAGGGCCCCAACAGGCCCCGACCACAGTTCTTTGACTCGTCCCCGAGTCAATCAAAAATCACGGTTTCGACCTCCATTGCCCTGCTTGACCCCGTGCCCTGTTCCTGCTGTGCACCCTCAGCTTGCTCCTGTCCTTACTGTGCATCTTCCTGCGGCTGTCCAAACAAGGGCCCCAACTCCGGGACCCTGCGGAACGTTGTAGCTCGAAGCTCCGTAAAAGCTGATACGGCTTGCTGCCACCCCTAGATGAGCAAGTTTGTTTCCTCCGCGAGCCTGGTGACAGCAGCCTCTTCGACGGGCGTTGGGACAGCTCTAAACATTATGCTGATCTGGGTCTCGGCCGCCGCTGCGAGGTGTTGTATGGTCCGGGCGCTAGATTGAAGGGGCGGCCAGAGCTCATGAATGACGCGTTTGGCCTCCGCCAAACAAGCCTCTGTGTGTTGGAGTTGTGCCTCAATTTCATCAGCCTTAGCGTATAATTGATCCAGCATTGCGGGGTCGGTAGCATCTTGAATTTCCCTGGAAACCTTCTGGAGTTGGGCTGAAATCGGCTGTGTCTTGACAGTGAGCGCCAGGGAGAATTCCTGAAGGCCCTTCAGGAGGTCACGGGCCTCTCTTGTCATGGAATGAAGTGTCTCCTACATCTGAGCTGCCTGGCCCTGCTTGGCGGCCACTTGGGCTGAATAGTCGACCGCGGGCTCGGGCGGCACTGGAGGGGCCGCTACCGCTGCCCAAAGCTCATGATTCTCCCGGCGTAAGTCCTGAAGGGCAATGTGGAGGTGGATAGATTTCTCGGAGAGGTTGGCCGCAGTGATGTCGGGAGGCATCAGAGGGTAATGAGGCGCTAGAGAGGGCCAGAACTCAGAGAACATCCGGGTGACATTAGTGATCATTTCTTCCATCCGCTCTCGTGTCGTTCGGAGTTGGTCGCGCTATTCAGTAAGCGCGGCAATTTGATGTTGCTTCTCGGCACACTGGTGCTGGAGGCCCAAATGTAATCTTTCGGCCTGATGGGCCACCCTTTGAATCAGTAAATACAGTTGAGCTGGATTCTCAGGCTGGAAGGTGGCGGTCCCAGAGGCGCTCCGTTCCGGAATTTGCTCCGGCAACGGATCGAGTGACCTGCTCAGAAGGTGAGAAGGGCGTGGTCTCTGGATGCACGGAGTCCGCCATATTCATATCTGGCAGTGCTTGCTGATCAATGCAGGCCGGTTGTGGAGGGACTGTGACCTCCGGTGGAACCTCAGCAGAGTCAGACCCAGTGCGCAGCTGCTGTGTGAATATATCCGTGAGAGGAGGGTGGGTTTCTGCCGCTGGGTCGACCGGTGGGATGATTGAGGCAGTACAAGAGTCGACCTCAGCCCCGCGGTCCCCACCCCGAAGGTCCCGAACAAGGGGGTTGGATACAGTAGCTTCCGAATTAGATGGGCCGGATGGAGTGGCAGGTGGAAAAACGGTGAATGGAGTGGTGAATGGTGAGGTGGAGGAATGTGGAAGGCGAATATTGATGAACTCAGATGGGTCGATGAGGGGTTCTTCGTTAATCAGCACCCCTTTGTTTGGGGGCAGTGGTGGATCATCAGCAGTGAGGTCCACCACTGGATCTATCTCGGCGGTGCGGGCCCTCTTAGCTTGAGGGGCCTCGGGTGGATCCCTAAGCCTACTCGTCTCGCCCATCGGGGTCGTAAGTGGATCAGCAGAGGTAAACAGGATAGTGGGGATGGGGAAGGTGAGCGGAGTGGTACGGGAGTGCGAACTGGAGCGAATGAGCTGAAATTCAGAAAATAAAGGAAACGGGGCAGCACCGCTAGAAATAATCTGAGTCGCCGCGTTAAGATTTCGTACCTGGGTATTGAAGTGGCGGACGATGGGGATGAGCGGTTCGGGAATTCCTTGTGATGGTGCTGCCACCTCCGTCTCAGCAAGTTGTTGCACTGGCGCCATCCTGTCAAAATTATATCTGGGGAGCCCATCCCGCATGTGCTTCGTGACCCCCGGCCATGAACAGACCTCACGATGGAAGGTAGCATCATCCAACTGAAATTTCAGTGGCGTCATTCGGAAGGTATCTGCCGGAACGCAATTGGGTCGGAGGTAAGTATGCTTATGACTTACTACGAACCACACTTGCTCGCTATAGGCATCCAACAGGTTCCTGGGCACCCATTGCTGGCATGCCACCACATCCGTCATTAGCCGGTACCAGGACCGGGACGCATCTGCATTTACCAGTTTAGTACTGGGGTCATTGGAAACCTGCCATGGAGTGAATTTCATCGTGAGGGGCTAGCCCTCGGGGATCTCTGCTGGGAACCGGATGTGCGGAGTGTGCCATTTCCACATGGCAAAAGCAATAATCAAATAGCCAAAAATAAAAGCAGTTGTGCGCTTATAATTGTCCTCGCACGCATCGAACAGCTCTTTAACAAAAAGGAACACCAGTTCAGTCTGGTGCCTTGGACACAATGCTCAGCAATAGAAATAGTATCAAGCATGCATTCGCCCTTGGTGTAATGCCGCATTGTTTTGCTTGCAATGAGGTAACAGGCGAAGCGAATCTCGGGCTTGTTAATGAGGTCGATCTTGGCCCCTTTCCCCCCCCCCTACGAGTGCCATATTTAGCGTAAAGGTCTGCATCGCCCAACTTTCGTGCGCGCTTGGAAGAGTTCTGACAGGCCGTTGAGACGTCTGCGCCCGTCTGCGAAAGCCCTGTGAGGTGATGAATATCTTTGGCATGAATGGGGATTTCCTGGGTCAGCCACAAAGACCCATTCTGAATTCGGCTGAGAAGGAACCAGGTACACTGCAGAACCGGTCCTGTGGTGCCAAAGACCGGAAGATTTCGCAAGTTCATCAGGGACGAGCTATGAAGTCCCATGAACTCTGGTAGCGGGTGGCTGGCGGGGTTGCCAGCTGCAGTGTGGTAATGCTCCGTATATGCCTGTCGCTGGAGGGCTGGAAAGTCAACAGCATTGGAGAGGTTGGCATCAATCAAGGCTGCACTATCATATTTTCCCACCAAAAACTCGATCTTGTGAATCCGAGCGTCAAGCTCTGGTTCAATGACTGCTAGGACGGCCTTCGGCATCTTGGCCCGGCGCTGATAGACCTGTAGAGTTTTCTTTGGTCGCCTTGCCTGGTGCAGTGCGTTCTGAGAATTGAACGGCTCTGGTGCGGCTGCAATTGCTAATTCAAACGGGTCCAGCATTCTCGTGCTTTTGGTGGCCATGCAAGTTATGTCAACACCTGGCACGAGTGGAGTTGATGAGACTCCCTAACGAGTTAATTCCCGCTGGCATTCTTTCTGCGATAATCGTGCGATCAATCGCATGCCAATGAGTGTTGTGACAGTTGTTGACGGTGGCATAGGGAAATGGGCGGACGCGACGGCTGAGATTACGCGGGTGATGGCCAAATGATGACAGCGCGGTTACTGTCAATTATGGTAATTAATGATGCAGATCTAGGCTATCCTACGGACTGACACAATTGCGTGGGTGGACTGAGCTGAAATGACATGGAGACTGGTACGGATCCTACAGGGCTGACACGCCAGACAGGCGCCGCCCCAACCACAATCGGTTGTGGTGCGGCCCCCGCAACAGAGCGGTTATTGACACACTACCTATGAACAGAGAAGACATCCTACGCTCATCTCGGTTGCGGGAGAGTTATTCAACTAGGCTACGCTACGGATGCTCGCGGGTGCGAGAGTTATTGATGAGAAATGAAAAGTACTTACTCCTGGTAGGGTTTCAGGCGTGCACCATTCACCCACCCAGGAATAACCGTACCGTCCAGCTGTGCCAACCGAACAGCTCCGGAGTCGCGAATCTCAATAACAAAGTAGGGTCCCAACCAGTGCATCTGGAGTTTTCCTAGGAAATTTTGGAACCTGCTGTCATATAAAAGAACTTTGCCGCCAACCTGGAAGGTTTTGTTCTTAATGTGGCGGTCGTGCCACGCTTTTTGTCGGTCCTTCTGAATCTTCTGGTGGAACTCGGCCAGGAAGCGGGCCTCATCCAGTTCCTGTAATTCATGGAGGCGCTCCTGGAGGGAGGCCTCGTCCGAAAAATTCAGAGACGTGGCGATCAACAGGCTTGGTACAACAAACTCGGCAGGGATCACAGCCTCCCGGCCGTGCACGAGCTGGAACGGCGTTTGATTGGTCAAGCGCTTCACCGTAGTCCGGTAGGCCCAGAGTGCAGCTGGTAGCCGTTCATCCCAGTCATCCCGCTGGGTGTTACAGATCTTGGTTAATCCTTTTTCAAGAATTTTATTAAAAGCTTCAACGGTACCATTGGCCTGCGGGTGGTACGGGCTACTTTTGTGATGCTGGATCATAAATGTTTCTAATAGCGACCTGACAGTGTCATTAATGAAGTGCGTCCCTTGATCACTGGTTAGACTTCGTGGGCAGCCAAATCTGCTGATAATATTCTCAAAGATAAACCGTGCTGCAGTTTCCGCCGTGCAGTCTCGTACCGCCGCTGCTTCTGCCTAGCAGGTGAGGTAATCAGTTGCAGTAATGATGTACCGGGCCTTGGAGTGTCTAGCAACCGGGGCTATGGGACCCACGAAATCGACGGCCCATTTCTCGAACGGCCGCAACACATGCACTGGGTGTAACGGAAGCTCGTCCCCGTGAGAGGGCCTCCCCGTTCGCTGACAGACATCACAGCGCTTAACAAATGCTTTGCAATCTGCATGGACAGTTGGCCACCATAGGCCAGCCTGGAGTACCTTCTGCGTGGTGGGTTTGGCCCCAACATGTCCGCCCGCAACACCGCTGTGGCATTCCCACATCACAGCGTCACGCTCATGGTCAAGTACGCATCGGCGCAGAACCTCGTCGAGGCGCAGTTTGTATAACTGCCCTGCAATCAACTGGTACTCATCAGCACGGACGACCAAGTGCTGTTTCTAGAGTGGGGTGTAATCCTGAGGGCATTGCCTCGTGGTCAGATAGGTGGCAATGTCGGCCAATTAATCTGGTACCACTTCAACTCGGAACAGGTCAGCATCTGGCAGCTGATCATCGAGGGAGCCACCGCTCTCCCCCGTCTCCAACCTGGATAAGTGATCAGGCCCGACATTCAACCTCTCGGGCTTGACGATTACTTCAAACGTGAATTCCTGGAAAAGCAGGAGCCAGCGACAGATCCGTCCTTCCAAAACAGGTTGTTCACCAAGTACTTCAGGGCAGAGTGATCCGTGAAAAAATTGAATTTGCCGCCCATAAGGTAGTGGCAGAATTTCTGGAGCGAATACACCATCGCCAGTGCCTCCCGTTCAGTCGTGGTGTAATTCTTCTCTGCATTCGATAGCTTGCGGTTGGCGAAGTAGACGGGGTGGTCAACCGTCGTCTCCCCGGGTTGCGCCAATACAGCCCCAAGTGCAATACTGGATGCATCGATATGCACATGGAACTGCTTATCCCAGTCCGGGTGAACCAGAATAGGGGTCGTCGTGAGCTTCTCCTTCAGAGTGTCAAGGGCCAGCCAACACTCCTCCGTCCACTAGAATACCTCGGACTTCTGCAGTAGCCTTTCCAAGGGGGCAGTAATCTTTGCATAATTGCGGATAAACCGCCTGTAATACCCTGTATGCCCAAGCAGTGCACGCAACTGTTTCACCGTTTCGGGGGCTTCCATGTGGACGATCACGGCAACCTTCGTGTGGTCGACGCAGACCCCTTGCTTGCATACCACGTGTCCCAACAGCGTGCCGAAAGGAACTGCAAAAATACATTTCTTCAAGTTCAAGGAAATCTGCAACTGGCGGCACCTATCAAACATAATACGCAACAGGGTTGCATGTTTCTTTAACAAGCTGTAGACAGTCCAGTCATCCATGTAGACTTCCAGGAACTTGTGGATGTACTCCCGGAAAGCAGCAATGACAATCCGGGAAAACACAGCCGGAGCGTTTTTCAAACCGAACGGCATTACGTGGTATGCAAACGATCCCCATTCGGTGGTGAATGTCGTCTTTGCCTTATCTTCTTCCGCAATGCGCACCTGATGGTACCCCGAAAAACCATCCGTGAAGGAATAAGCTTCATTTCCCGCAACATGATCTAAGACTTCGTCACTGAACGGAGTGGGAAACGGATCATGAATACAGGCGTTATTCAGACTTCTGTAATCGACACAGACACGTATCTCTGCCTTGTCCTTCTTATTCTGAATAACAATAGGACTCACCCACTTTGCCTCTTCAACGAGAAAGATGAGACCAGCAGCCAGCATCTTGTCAATCTCCATCTTGGCCTTTTCTTTGACCTGGGGGTTCAGCCGATAGGGTCGATGATTTACAGGCCTGGCATCTAGTTTCAGCACAATGCGCATTTCCCCAAGGTCACCCTTGATACCCTTCAGATCTGGAACAAATCTTCGTATTCCTGCAGAAGGCTGAAGATTTCCTTGGTCGTTTCGTCGTCCCAATAATTTCCCACAGTAGCCAACTTAGGCTTCTCCTCCGTACCAATATTCAGCTTCTTGGTCTTTAGCGGCTGTAGATGGATGCATTCGGTGGTCGGTTCTTCGTCGATGTTCCGCTCGCCTTCCCTCTCTTCGAAATACAGGTGCCTGAGGTCCTCCAGACTGTCATCGTCTGGATCACCATCAATCCGCTGGCAAGCCAACTCGCGCTGGGCCCCAAGCCATGATGCAAGCGCAACCCCATCGGGCTCTAGGTCGGGAAGAAACAGTACTTTCTGGATAGCTTGGAGCGCCTGGGACTCCAACTCTGTTTCGCCTTCAAAATAGAAGCACCGAACAAATTTGCTCGCAACTTCCGGCTAGGAACTGGTCCCTCGTTTCCGTTCTTCTTCTAGGTACCATGCATGGGGGATGGTATCTAGGAAGTTGACGAACCGATGAACCCACAGCTCCTTTGGGTAGCCAATACTACGCCACTGCTCCTCACAGGCCCGCACATGGTTGTACGGATCGGAAGTCCCGTGGTACTTATGCATACTGCGAGGTCCTTCATCGTCCTTAAATCGCGAACACAACGCTTCCGCCACACAATCCCACCGCAACAGAGTGTTGCGGTGATTTTTCCACCAACGTGCCGAAGTGGATTGCAAGGTCACGTCCAGAAGTGGTAGCCGACTTTCCTCTGGGACCCGGTCTTCCATTTTGGCAAGAAAGGTATTGACAGCTTGCATGTTGGACAGGGTGGGATATCCTCGGATCTCCGCCCCAATCCACCGGACTCTGGCCACGACAGCACATCGTCGTGCGGTGGTCTCATACACCCCTGCTGCTAGTCTTCCCATGCGAGTTCGAATCCCAGCTCCGAGCTCTGAACACTCCACCAACTGACAGAGCCAGTCGCAGTCGGGTTGATGTAGTCTTCCCGCTTCCCTGCAGTCATCCGATAAAGGTGGTCCATCATCTGAGCATCCTCCCGGTTATCCACTGTCTCGGTATACCTCGGGCCTTGATACGAGTCGAGAGGTTGAGTGACCCGGACCTCCCCATCTTCAAAGATCATCAGCTCCTTTTTGAGGTCGATGATAGCATAATTCTCGAAAGCCCAATCAATGCCTAACAAGGCAGGGTAGGGATCCTTGTCTCCCATAATATCAATAACCTCAAAATCAGTGTAAGTCTTCACCCCCGCAATGTCGACCTCGACCCCTTCAAGTCGGCCAATCGGAAGAATGCAATATTGGTTCGCCATTCAGAGTTGGATGGGCGAGTAGGCCAGTCGTGGCTTGCCAAGAGCCTCCCACGTTTTCCTGGGCAGGATGTTGACGTCGGACCCTAAATCAAGCATGGTGTCGCTGATTTGGAATCCCCCAACCTGTGTGTTCAGCCGGAACTCTTTTCCCGTTCAGCGCTTGTTCCGCTTGACGCGCTGCACCGAATGGGGGGCTGTACTCATTGGTTCCCCAAGTCCTGTACTCCCCTGTAGTGCTCCCTCCAAAGTGTGCTTTAGCTGTTGTCGCAGCGCAGCATTATCAACAATCGTGAGGATTAGTCGGAGCCATTCTTCAATTTGGTTTCTCGCGGTTCTCTGCACCCCAGGCTCTATTGGCAGAGGCACCTCCAAGCCTCCCGCTTCTCGTAACTGAGCAAAGGCCTCCACCGCCTCCTGGAAGTACTTCCGCTCCGCCTCGGGCCAAATTAACTGGTGCGGGGAGGCTGGCCTGATACCACGTGCCGGCTCCTGCCCGCGGGCGTCCTCCCCTGTTTTCTTACCTCCTCTCATCACAATAGCCACATTCGGCCTGTCTTGAAGCACAATCCCGCGTGGCTCAGTGTTTACCACATTCGTGCCCCTGGGCCGTGTCCGTTCTTCCCACTTCTTGATTAGTTCTGGACAGTCCTCTGTTGCATGGGCATTTACGCGGCACTGGGAACACCAGGGCCGTCGGGGTAGGGGACATTCCCGAGCCACGTGACCCTCCTGGTCACAGTTGTAACATTTCACCGGACCACATCCTCCCGTGCAGCCTCCACGCATGTCGCCTCCTCTCCCCCTGGGGGCCTCGTTCACCCTGTAGGAGGGACGGTCCAATCGGTCCGCAAGTGCATCGAGCGCCCTGCACTGCTCGGTGTTGTGAGTCGTGGAGACATAAAACTCACAGTATACGTTTTTTGGGACGGTAGAGTACTTCTGTAGGATAGGGCACAGCCGAGGCGGGTGTCCCATTGTCCTGCAAATTTCGCAGTATTCTATTGCGGTGGGGTTCGGTTGAGGTGGGAACCCCGCATATGGCTGTTGCGGTTGGTATATCCCCTGCGGATTCATCGCCGCGCCACCCTCCGTAGGTGGACCCCCCTGGACTGCCGCGACAGAGGGTCCCACTCCCGCGCCCCGCAACCTCGGACACTCGGTTGGGATGTGGCCCTTGACTAGGCAATGAGTGCACCAAACATTTGGCCTAGCTGGCTGCATTGGCTGCAGTTCCTTGAGCTTTTTAGTCAAGATGGCGATCCGATGTTGCAATCCTATCAAAGAAGGATCCTGTGGGGCCAGCCCTCCCCGATATTCTTGAGGGTAGCCCGCCATGGCCTCTATCTTCATGGCCTACTCCAAAGCGTCCTGCAGGTTATCAATCTTCTGCTGAGTGAGGGGGGTTCGCGTCAAGGGAAGCAGAGCCTTGATGAACCAGTCCCTCTGATGGTTTGGATCGATCGGATAACTGAGTTTCCCGATCACGTCCTTGAATCGTCGCATCAACTCCCACGCGGTTTCTCCTTCTTTCTGCTTAATTTCTCAGAGCTCAGACAGACCCTGCTGGTCTATCTGGGGAAGCTTGAATTCACGAAAAAAGTCCCGCTTAACGTCGGCTATCGCTGGATTTGGATGAGCCTCAGACCATTTGATGAACCATCGCAGAGCCCTCTCTCTGAGCGTGGTTTGGAACTTATTAACTTTCCGGCATCTGGCGTCTGCCGAGCCCTCCAGATGGCTTCGCACAGATACCAATGTTGCTCTACGTCATCGTTGCCCCGGCCAGAGAACTCCGGATACCGGGTAAAAGATCCAACCATAGGTGCTTGCGGAGGGTTAACCAAGACAAATCCTCCAGGTCCTGGTTGCGTAACGGTTCCACTAGGGAATGCAATACTACTAGTGACGCTGCTATTACCTATGTTACTGACAATGATGAACTACTGTGCAATTGACTCAATGCTTGTAACTTAATGAAAATATTACTCAAAGGTTGATAAAGTACTAGGGGAAGGTAGGGATCCTGGCCATGCAGAGTGTTGGAAGCAGGGCTGCCTGGAGGAATGAATGTCGTCCGCTCTTGAAACAACCGCTGCATCGTGACGTACCATCCGTCATCAGAACTTTCTTCGGGCTGCATGTCTACACAATATTCGTCAGTCACCATCTCCCTTTCTCGCTCGGCGGGGCTCCCATGCACCCGTCGTACTCCTACAGCGGTCCCTTCTCTTTCCTGGGTATCCACATCCATCGTCTGTATCTCCTGAGGCGCCTCCTTCTGGTTCTTCCTTTCAGCTTCCCGTCGTCTTAAATCCCACATCACCCTTTTTCGCCACCTATCGGCAATCTGCGCCCGCATATGGGCACGTCGCTCCCTCAACTTACGCGCGGCCTCAACTTCCATTCCCCACTCCTTGGCTCACATTCTACATAGCATCCGTCCCTTCATCCCTTCCCCCAGCACGGGAGGTTTACGCTTCCATCCTTGCCTTGTGGAATTCCATCAACCCTTCCTCCACCATCAAGGCTTTAATCCACAGCGGAATCTCCTTGAGCAGCCTCCCTCTTAGCCCAGAGCGGAAGGTAGCTTCAGCCTTCGAGAAGGATTGGTAGCACTCAGCAGCAAATTCCACGATATAGCCGTCCAAAGTGGTTGCTACCCAAAAATCCACCGCACGGGTCAGCTCCATGTCCAACCGATGCAGAGCCACCAGATCCCCGTGTATCCACCTGCGGTTTATCTTCCACGAGCCATCTCTAGGCACCTTCGTCTGTAACCTCCGCAACCAATTGTAGAGGTCGTTAGGGAATTTTCCCCAGAATATTTCGTATGTATCACTGGCTGAATCTGAGAAAAGGACGAGCTCCTAGATCGCTGCCTCCTTTTGCTTGGTCACCTCTGCTTGCTGAGAAATAAATTGATCGAGATGACTATCCCACCATCACCGTATTTCTCTTTCAAAAATCCTCGATACCATGATCTAGTTCCCCTCAGAACATGCAGGTCCTGGCAACGGAACCATTTGTTGGCGAGTGATCAGGTCTCGCGGGCAAGACCCAGGTTCAGGAGTTGTGGCCAACAAAGGAATCCGTTGTATTCTAGGATCACGCCGGCATTATCACCCTACTCCGGAGAGCAGAGAGTCTCACCCGAGGCGTGCCGCAACCACATGCAGAAGGGGAATAAACCAATGGCAAGGAACAGAACCGCAACTCATTCGTATCGGAGATTAGATTACATCAATAGAATAATATACGCAACATCATGCAGAGAGCATACAGATATTAAGTAAATAAAATTTCAAAGCATCTCAACCAACACACATGCATGTGAATCCTACAAATAGACAGCAACCTGCAATTATATTAAGCTCTTGGCCAAATCCACAGTTACATAGCTTCTTAATGAGCTTACAGATCTGATACATAAGCTTTGCGGAACAGAAAGGTACATCAACAGAACCCTAGGAATTACAGAGATCTCATCTATCCTATAGTCTCCTGCTGCAGCCTGCGTTTTCTCTCTTTCAGTCGCTCTCTCTCTCTCTCTCTCTCTCTCTCTCTCTCTCTCTTTCTCTCTCTCTCACTTTCTTTCGGGTGATGGCTATTTATTCACCTGCTGTCACGACTGTTAGTTCTTCTTATGTCCTTCTTCAACTGCTTCTGGCTCTTCTCTGATTATCTGTGTGTTCCACTTGCGTTCTTCTGCTGTATCTTCTCCTTATCTATACTTATGCATCTAGTTTCCTCCACTATGTGCCTGTTCCTTCGCAACCTTGGTATCTCCGCTGTTTGGTGTGGTTGCAACTCGGTTGCGGCTGCCATGTGTCCTTGTTCCGCAACTCCCAAAATCTGGCCGTTATTTCAAATTCAAAATATTTAAAACAAGATTTTTCAAAACAAGGGCCCCAACAAGGCTTAATCATTAGAAGAACAAAATTATTACTTGAATTTACCAACCTCTTTACCTGTCAAGCATTTACCATAGCAATGTTTGTCCTCTTGCGATGTGCTCTAACAATTTACTCCTTGCCATATTTAAATAAATGGTATTTGTTCTCATGGCGATAAAAGATCACTTTCCTGTAAAACAAGTAAGGACTCCCTAACACAATACCTGTTATGCCAAGCAGAACCACATCTAATTCAACTATGTCAACAAAATGTGCAGTGATTGCAAACCGCAATATACAGTGTAAATTTGCATCCTTACAAATCCAACCTAAAGGATATGGTTTTGGATGTGGTATGGTCTCAAGGTTAATCTTCTTTACCAAGTCTTCAAAGATTAAGTTTGCTTGTGATCCATTGTCAAACAATGTGTCAATCTTGGTATGCTTGGATATGACCCTCACATGAAACACTTCAATTCTTTCTTCTTCATTTGGAGCATGTATGTGACAGCTTGATGTACTAGTACTGGTTTTAGTTTCAATCTATCTCCCCTTCATGTTCTTCAATCCCATGGTTGTAATCTTATATTCATCACCCAAATCTTCTCCTAAATCATGTTGAGTTATAGCTGCAGTTTTATGTTTCCCTTTGTTGTTGTATTTCTTGGGCCTCATTTCAGGATGTAATTTCCAACAATGAGTTTCATCATGGCCTTCTTTCGAACAATGTTTACAAACCAATTTTTCTCCCTCTTTCTTAACAGGTGCATTCTTTTTTATTTTACCTTTTGAGGTCTTCTCTTTGTTTTTACCCTTAAAAAGTTTCTTCCTACCCTCTTCAGAAATGTTTTTCCTTCTAGCTTCTAGATGTGTGGCCTAAACACATACTTCATCTAGACTTGTGGGGTTAAACATGAGAACAGTATGTTTTAGGTAGCTATGTAAGCCTCCTATGTACTTGAGAAAATTATCTTGGCTCTGCAAATCTACCCCTAATAAGAGATATCTTCTCTTAAATTCTTGGGTGTATTCTTGCACATTTTGTCCCTTCATTTGCTTAAAGTTTTGCCAGTTCATTATGTCTTTGTGCATATGAGTTAATGGATAAAATTGTTGCTTTATTGCGATAATGAAATCAGTCCATGATAGAATAATATTACCATGCTTCTTGATCTCCTCCTTTGTCTTGGCTTCCCACCAAACAAGTGTTGCACCTTCCATTCTCAATGAAGCTAATTGGATTTTGGTATCATCATCTTGAAGGTTATGGATTCTCAAATAGACCTCCAATTTCCTAATCCAATAATCAAGATTTTCTACATTGACTTCACCATTAAACATTGGCAATTCAAACTTAACATCAAGTTTTAAAAAAGGACTTTTACCAGTGTTCTTTGACTTGTGTGACTGATGTACTGAAGATGAAGTAGAGGATGATGATGATGATGAGGGTGAGGATGAGGGCTCTCCATTGCCTCCATTTCCTCCATTTCCCTTCTTTGACTTATCTTCATCATTGTGACCTCCTGGAGATCCTTGTCCTTCCTTGTAAAGTTTGGATCCTTCTCCTTCCAATCTCTCATTCCTTTCTTGATAAAAGATTCTAACCATCTCGGTCATGTCAAGGAATGATTTCTTGAACACTCTTTCTTCCTCTTTGGGATCAGCTTCTTCATGGATTTCTCCTTCTCTGTGAGACATGCTTAATGTAGCTTCTACTTCCTTAGGAGGTGAACTAAGTTGTGGATATTGTGGCAATCTTGCTCTCCTTTGCTTTGGCTCTTCTTGAGACCCTTCTGCTCCCACCAATTTTCCTTCTCCTATTTTGAGCTTGAGCCTAGTAAGCATCTAAAAACTTCCAAACAGTTAAACAAATATTTGCACAAAACAACACCAGAGAATAAACTCTAGCTCTGATACCAATGTGATCTGAAAGGACTGTATTGGTTTTGTTGTGCTAAGTGTCTTTTCAGTTATAAAACATGTGCATACTTGTCCCTTTAGTTTGCTTAAGGATTGAGGCTTTTAACCATGAATTGTAGATTATTTTGGTGAATTAGAAGCATGAAATAAGCACAAATAACATTGAACAATAGTGTAAAACTGAGAAATAAGTCACCGCATAACATTTACACAGTAGGCATGATGAAGCAGTTCACCCCTCCTGGGCTACATCTACTGGTCCAGCTCCCAATGGCATGTCCATCTTTCCTTATGCTCAAAATTTTGCAAATACATGTAGTTACAAGCCTCTAATGGTTGTTTCATCTGCACCAATGGCTCCATAATGCTCCAATTAGTCTATAATGACTCTTCAATCACTATGAATGGGTGAAAATTGAGTCTCCAACTCATTTTCCCAATAACATCTAGAAAAGCTCCACTTATTGTGGAGGAATCCACTTAACTGGAGTCAATTTGGCAACTTCGCCCTATATTTGGGTGCGCTCTAAACCTCCCACTGAAATAGCTATTTAAATTAAATGTTTGATTGGGCACATGACCCCAAACCCTGTTGTTAACAACCGACGGCAGTTTGGGCGGAACTCACATTAAACTGTGGGATAAGGTTTTAACTCCAGGTTATAAGCTAATATTAGCGGAGACCGTTGGGTGGTATTAACTGTGACCATCGCATGTGACGAGGTTTGGGGAACAGTTGTGGAGATTGTCGGTTGTAATAAATGTCGTGGGTTGCCAAAGGTCGTAGTTTTATGCTGGTTTATTTCCTTGTCATGTGACCAACCTCCACGGGACCGCTAGCGGGTTAGGGACCGTCGGCAGTCCCAACCCCCAAACTCCAATGTTATACAAGTTAAATAAAACCCGACTCCCTTTGTAGTTAAGGAATAACGTGTAGAGAGGTTGGTGAAGATCTTTGCGTGCATGCCGGAGGTCGCGGGGTCAAGCCCTGCGGACCTCATAATAATTTTAATATGACATTTGGGGGACACATGGCAGCTTCGGGGCTGGCCATGTGTCACCCCCTGATTGGCCAAAAAAACACAACGTACAAATCCATTCAACCAAACAAAACGCGCCACTTGTCAGCCCAGGATTGGTTTTGAGGAAGTAATATTCCTCATAATATTCCTTTTGATGACTTTGCATCCCCCATGCTGACTAGGCATCCCAGTCAACCCTGTCGCAAAATTTAGTTGTTTGGGAATTCAATTAGAACACGATATCTCCCTCATACAACATCGGTTTTTTGAAATTTTCACGGTGCCAAAATCAGGAAGACGAGATCTACACAACCATCCTTATTTAAACCCAATCCTGTAACTTTCAACATTGAGAAAAATTTATGAACTCCTGGTTAGTCGATCACCATTTTACCCTTTCCTTTGACATCAGATGTCATTGTTTCTCATGGCACTATAGCTCTGAGTTTCTTGTTTTCCTTCAACAAATAAGTTATGGTCACTTGTGTTTTATCTAACTGGTCCTTTAATTATCTGATTTGCCGATCTTTTTCATCACTCTGCTTGAGCTTAGAAATTTCATATCTAGCCTCTTTCAACTCATTCTTCATCCTCATGAAATTAAACTTCCCTTCATCCACCTTTTCTTCTTGCACTTCCATTCCTTATTGAATTTGCAACTTTGTGGATGAGGATCTTGTAACCCTGGTTGTAGGTATGCTTTATTAACCTCTTCCTTAGTCACCTTTCTTTTTCCCTTTTTATTAATAAAAACTGGTGTGGCTTCAACCATAAGTAAGTTTTCATTAGATTGAACTGTATCTTCTAGAATAGTTTTCTTCAAATGTCTATTCTCTTGTCGCATTTGTGCTATAACCAAGTGAGCTTCCTTTAACTGCTTCTTTTACTCCTTATCTTACTTATCTTTCTCATATTTAGAACCTTTTTTTTTTTTAATTCCCTGAGGCTCAGAAATATCTCTAGCTAATTTCTCCAATGGTAACCTTTTAACAACTACCTTTGTGAGTGGCCTTCTTGGCACTGGAATTTCTACTACTTCTGGTGAAAATTGTAATTTCCTGCCATTTTTCTTTGGTGATTTCTCAATTGAAGCTGGCATATTTTTCTTGATAGAACTATTTAGAGGTGAATAAGTAGTCTTAGTGGTGGATGGAGTATCTTTGTGGCTTGATGGACTTCTAGCATATGGCAATGCGAACTTGGATGAGGTTAGGAAATCTAGCCATACTTATTTATTTTTCTGCAACTCCTCTAATATCAACAATTTTATCAGTGAAAAATGAAACAAAAATAAATCAACCATACCCTTTTTCATTCTTACTCCCTCGGTTGTCTTGCCAAAACTTCTAAAAAGGAAAAAGGGAAAATTTAGGGTCTTTTTACCAATGTAATGCATGAGAATCCTGGCGTGATATTGAAAAAACTTGGTAAATCTTCCCTCACATGTGAAGTACTTCTAAATGACTTTGATAAGCTTGTTGAAATTCTCCAATAAATAATCACTAGGTACCACAACACCAAACCCATGCCTTTTGTACTATGGTTTCATGGAATCTTTATAATGTTCCAACTCCAAAGGCATCTCTTGGAACCATTTCTTCCCCTCCAAAGGTATTTTTTGTGGCTGATGCTATAGTAGACTCTGATACAATAAATTTAATTTTACCAACCTTTACATTATCACCATCAAAATTGAAGGCAAATTCTTTAGTCACCTCCACATGGTACACTTGTATATTTTCACATAACTTGAGACAACCTTCCTATTCAAAGGCTACCCTAATAGCAGGGTCTGATTTGATTAGTGAAAGGTATTGTGGCTCAAATCTTACAGTTTCTCCTCCCTTTTTCTTCCCCATAATTAAAACAAGATTTATAATAGTAAAAGTTTGAGCTAGGGCTTTAATGCTTTGTCAGAGTTTTAGACCTAAAGACCTAAGCTAAAAATATTTCTTTGAGCCTTCAATGACTAAAACAGCAACAATAATTCACAATTGGTGACTGGTAATGAAAATATGAAAATGCTCTATTCAACCTGTGCATAGCACCTTAAACGTAGCAATGCAGGGGGGAAGTTTAATTAAACAAACAAAACCCAAGAATTTTTAAACCTTTTTCTGACCATGTATACTTGCAAATTTACTCAAATGGAGGCTGACACACCTTGAATTTCAAGACAGGAAAGAAAATGAAAATGAGGTATGTTTCTGAGCACAACACTTCATGTGCGCAATGCTGAGGGAGTGAAAGATAAAGGGGTAGAGGAATGACCAATTTGATTTCTACAAAGCACAATATATTTTAATAATTTTACATAGGATATTTGAAGTAGAAAGATCGGGCTTCTGAGGTCACTTGATCGAACAAAAAGGAAATAAATGTAGGATTGTGTGTGTCATAGCACCACTGTGCGCAATACCTTCTAAACAAGAATTTTGGGCTTGAAAACTCAGTTTTAAGCTAACAAATTAGAGAGATATTTTTAATTTATGATATAATAAATCCTCCAAATCATTGTACACACTTGGAAATGGAAATTTAATGAAGAAAATTCACTCCTTTGAGAAATGTGCAGCATCCTCTGCAGTATGTGTGCAGTGCCAACAATCTCTTTTCACAAGTTCCTAGAGATGGAAAGGCCACAGATTTTGATGGAAAAAGATTAAATGCATAAAATTGTGATTATTTTGTAAATAAACCTTCTCCTTGCTAGGTGATGATGGTACTTTTGGGATCATCAAAGGCTTGAGCGCAACAAAAATAATATTACCAAATTTGGAACTGGTCGTTGTACATTTGTTGATTCATGCACTAATATAATGTCCTTTACAACTGATTGACGTGACTCTAACTAATTATAGTGATAATGGCCCCCAAAATGACCTATTATGAACAACTCCCTTATGACATGACCCCTTTCTTACACACTATTTAGTCACCGTCCCTGCAATCCCCATCCTGAACATTGGAGAACCATTTTGGTGACTTTTGTGTATTGTCATACCTTGCAAAAAGTGTCATTGCATCCCTTGGAATGTGAAGAATATTTCCTCTGTTGACCATTCCTGGAACAGGCTCTCAAAAACACATGATTTTGGGTCAGCGCTGGTAGGAAGTTATGGCCTCGCGCCCATAGATAAATTAGCGTCGTGTTGTTTTTGGAAAGTTTTTTAAAATAGAAGCAAAGTTTCCATTCCTAACTACTTTGTGAGTGGATTAATCATGGTTTGTTCGACTGAACAACGTCGAAGTCCTTCCTTTGGCTTATGTTTTCCTACATTTGAGCAACTCCCCAAAGGATAAGGCCTCCCTTCCACCTTATGAGGGATCCAAAACCACCTCCTCCTCTCCTATAAATACATCCTTCTCATATAGTTGGAGCTAGCTGAACAGTCCTTACGATAGCTGGTGGGAGAAAAAAGCAAAGAGGAATCCATTGTTGAGAGAGAGTTTAGACACATTGCCTCGCCAAGTCCAATCCCCGACAAATGCTTGAGACGCGTTTGACTGGACCCGTCGAAGGAGGCTGCAACGTCAAGGATTTTTTGGTTGTAAACTTCTTCTCTCTACTTATTAATACATGACCGGTTTTTTTGTTCCTGTTTTTCGTTTGATATGTTTAATACTATGAAATACATTTGATTCTCCTTGACCAATCAAATAGTTATGAATGCAATTATGTTTTCGTATGTTGTCATCGTTCTCTGATCCTTGTGCAAGTACATGGATATTACCACTGAATGGACCGTGACGTGTAAAGACGAAGATCAGGGGATCGCTACCACAAACTATGACAAGAGCATTGGAACAAGGTAGTTCATATATCCCAACTCATTTTCATTCATAAACAAGGAGTTTGAAGGATTAGCATGTTCCCTTGTTGCTAGACCCACCCCAGGGCTAGAGGGATCGCCTCTGTCCGCAGAGGGGATTTACCTTCACAACAAGTTAGGGACCATACTAGGGATCGGTGTGTTTGTCGTCTCTCGTTGTTTGTATAGTGTTTTGCTTATCAAGTCGACTTTGGTCGTTTCATCATTTTTCTCCTTTGTTTTTCTTGTCTGACTGCTTTCAACGATTACATTCAGTCCCAGATTGTCAGATCTGACCTCTGCACAATGGTTTTTTTTTTTTTTTTTCCATGGTTTTCTAGCTCAGTGTTGCTATTCCTTAAACAGTCATGTCGATTGGCTCATGTTGCTTTTGTCACGGGTGTGCCAACCTCTCTTTAGCACGGATTACAGCTAAACAAATGCGTCGAATCCTGTAGGTTAAAATTTAGCCTCTCTCCTGAGTTTTTTCAGTTTTCCTTGCCTCAGGGTTGGATTTTCATCTTTCAATTGGTCCACTGGGATTGTTTTCACTCTCTTGTCTCGTTCTTCTCAGTTTTTTGTCCCTCATATTATCAGTGAAGTTTGTCAGCATAGGGTTTCTAGGTGTCTCATGTCGCTTGTTCGGCTTTCTCCTCACTGAGCCTTCTGACTTGAGTTTGAGTCAGTTTGGTCTCTACCATTTCAGTTTGTCGACTGATTGTCTTAGCTTTTCTTTCGATTCTACATGTCATTGTTTTGTTGAATGATCGCCTTTGATTTTGTTTAGCTCTCCATCTGTCACCTTGAGAATCGATTACATTGCTCACTGAATCGGTTTGAAAGCCCTTTTTTTGTTTGAAGGAATGCATCTCTGTTTTGAGTGTGTTTGATGTTTGTATTGGATTGATCTCTTTGCTTTAGATCATTTCACTGGAATTGCTCAAAACTAGTGTCCATTTTTCTTTTTAGTGTAATAGCACATTTTGCTTCTCATTCATCTAAAAAGACAAGATTTGCATTCTTTCTCTTAGTTTGAAAATGAAAAATATTATTTTGCATTAGTAGCTTTTAGTGAGCAAGGAAAGAGTTTTTGGTTTTCTGCTTTGGTTGTCTTAGATGCATTAGTGAAATTCTTCTTATGATTCAATAGATCGTTGATTTGTTATGAACTACTATCCTTCTCTTAGCTAGCATTCATTGAATGGGAATGATTTTCTTTTGCATGTACTTGTGCATTAAGGATTCGAGATTACATTCGTTAAGGACTTGAAATTGAAACATTAATTCAATATCAACTTTAAACTAGCAATTGCACCATACGTTGCAAAGGAAACGCCGTAAGCTAGCATAAGAAAAACTAGCAGATAAAAAATCAAATTCTAGGGTTATTTTAATTTGAAAGCCAGCATAGGAAAGACTAAAAGATAAAAAATTAAAGACTAGGTTATTCTAATTTGAACTTAGGACAACATAGGAAAGATTAGAAAAATAAAATTAATGATTTTTTACTTCTTTTAATTCAAATTTTGATCTTGAGTAGGAAATGATTTTTTTGTTATTCTAATTTGAATTTATGACAACATAGGAAAGAGTAAAAATCAAAATTAATGATTTTTTACTTCTTTTAATTTGAATTTTGATGTTGAGTAGGAAAATATTGAAATTCGAATTTTGATCTTGAGATGTGACTATGAGATTTGTTCCTTAGAGTGGACCAAGGTCATTTCGAAACAAAAATAATAAAATTCAAAATTTAATTTCCAAACTTTTTTGGTATACCTTCCAAAATATTTTATGCTAATACACCTGTCATTCATCTAGTGAATAACATGTCCATTAGTGTCCCAAGAATCCTAAGTGTTGTCTATGGATTATAAAGTGTTCATATGAGAATGTTATGCCTCTTAGAAGTTAACCTATGCTTTGACCACCATTGTACAAAGAGGTTGCAAATAATTCCCATTAGTTATACATGTGTTCCCATTACTTACACATTTGTTGCTAATCACTTGTACTAGTCTAGTCTTTCAAGAGCAATCTAAAGAGTCTAAAACATTTACTATAATTAAAATTCATGTCACTAAAATACACATACCCTTAGAATATTAAACAACTATTAACACATGTTGTACTAGTGCCATGGAAAACAAGGGTTTTCATTTCTATTGTATTGATGTACTATTGTATAGATAAATAAACTTGAAAAGACCCTAATCTTAAACAAATATCAATATATATGAAGTATTAAGCCTCAACAATTAAATCCCTTCAATGTTTTATTTATGTACTATTGCATAAATAAATAAAAGAAAAAAAATAACATAATCAAATGAATGAAATAAAAGATCATCTAACAATCATTCAAATTACAATTATTTATAAAAAACAATAATAAAAACTAAAATATAACCTTAAATATAAAAGTCATATCTAAAAATACATAATCATAATATAATATTAATTTCATTTAAAGTTACACTTGAATACTATCAAATACCTCTATAACTTTAAAGCAAGTGTCTTTAATAATATCAACTCCATCCATCTAAAAATGCACAAGTGATGATATGGAAACCATGTAGCAACTATTCTGTGATATAATTAAGAAAATAATAAATCCTTTTTAAAAAAATAAAAAAATAACAAAAATAAGAGTAGTGTTATTTATAATTTATTATTACATAATTAAATATATTTAAATTAAATAAAAGATTATATAACAATCACTTAAATTACAATGATTTATAAAAAAACAGTAATAAAAATTAAAATATAACCTTAAATATAAAAAGTCATATCTAAAAATACACAATGAAAATATAATATTAATTTCATTTAAACTTACACTTGAATACTATCAAATATTTCTATAACTTTAAAGCAAGTGTCATTAATAATATCACAACTATCTATCTAAAAATGCACAAATAATAATATGAAAATCATGTAGCAACCATTCAATAATATAATAAATCTTTTTATAAAATTACATTTTATTTTTTTTAAAAAAAAATTAAATAATAAAAATAAGAATAATGTTAATTATAATTTATTACTACATAATTAAAAATATTTAAATTAATTACATATTGAATTCAAATTAAAATGATATCTTGAGTAGAACTTCTTTCAAAATATTTAAGGTTATTTAGGTTTTTAATTATAATGTTATTCCGAATTTATTTCAATTTATTTTTCACTATTTAATTTTCTAATCATATTCTTATGCATTACGTACCAAAAAAATCATTTTTTTCACACTATAATCAAAGCTTAAATTCATTTTTAATGTAAGACACTAAAACACCAGGAAAGTTTCACCTTTAAAATTTCAACTATATACATTTCTGAACCATCGATGATTTTTTATTATAAACAGAGCCGAATATCTATGTATGTGGCATCACTTAAGCCAAGGAGCTACTTGGCCAGAGTCTCTAGATCTTTTACTTCTAAACCGTCGATGATTTATGATTTTTTATCATAAACAGAGCCGACTTTCCAATTTGCAAGCAGCAAATTCACTGGGTTTAAGTCCAGCTTGCCAACACCAAAAATCGCAGAAAAATGCATTAAAATTCACAAATCGACTTAACTTTAATAGCCCCTCCCAGAAAATCATCAATCACAGGTCTGGTGAAGTGATCTCCTCCAAAAAAATCAGCGATCACAGGTCTGGTGAAGTGATCTCCTCCAAAAAAATCAGCGATCACGGGCCTGATGAAGCAATCTCACCGCTCCAAATTTTAGCACCCCCAGCAGCCTATTCTAACAACAACAACACTGAATGAAAAATTAATGAATTAAATTGGGAGGTATAAGGGGCTACTAAACAAGGGGAAGGGCTCACAATACCTCAAAATAAACTGTGAGCAGTAAAGAACCTAAATCATTACAAATTAAAAACATTAGCAATCACGAGCCTGGTGAAGCAATCTCACAGCGCCAAATTTTAGCACCCCTAGGTAGCCTCTTCTAACAACAACAACACTGAATGAAGAATTAATGAATTAAATCAGGAGGTATAAGGGGCTACTAAACGAGGGGCGGGAAGGAGCTCACAATGCGTCAAAATAAACTGAGTAAAGAACCAAAATCATTACAAACTAAAAACAATCATTTCCAGAGGCTACACTAATTTAGAAATTTGAGTGCACAGTGCATACTAGATTCGTCCGCCTGCCTGTAGGACACAAGTCCTCGCCCGTTGTAGGACACTAGTCCAGAACCAAAATCATTACAGACTAAAACAATCGTTTCTAGAGGCTACACTAATTTAGAAATTTGAGTGAACGGGCATGGTAAAGCAGATCAGAGATCAAAACTAAGTCCACTGGTCCTCTCACAGTGAAATATGCGAGCAGTGTTTCACCGTTAGTGTAACGAATTTTCTATAACGAATTTCCAACACAAGGTTCTTCACTCTATGAAGATCTAATGGTAGGAATTGCTTTAATCGTCTAACATATTATATCAATGGCCCAGTATAGTACACGTGGTACATAGGAAAGTTGTTTTCAAATAAATACGCCTTACGGCGTAAAGATGACTCTAGTCACTTTCAATTTTAAACGAGCGTGAAAGGACAAGTGCTCAACGATCTCTTCTCTTCTTAAAGAGTCATGAAAAGATCAAAATGACTACTCTGGTACTCTAAGAAAGAGGGTATACCAGGTTTCCGTGAACTGCCATATACACCTTGGTGATTAAATGAAAGAGAAATGACCAAGGACTTGACGTACATGCAGGTAGTCTCCCTGAATGTTATGTTTGGTGTATCATGGTTACAAGGCAATAGACTCGGCTTCCTATGAATAAAGGATTGCAACCTAGAGCGGTCTCCCTTTATATACTCAACGGTATGAGGAGCACAAGTCTGTACTACTGTTGTCTAAAGCCAGATGGCAAACGACAGCTACTAGTTTTTAAGACGCCAGAACACGTCTCTAGCCTAGAACACTAAAAATATTTCGTTAGTTTTCAATGCTTCCTTAGGTTAATTAAATTAATTTTAAAGTTGATCTTCGATTATGTTTCAGTTTTAAGGCCCTATCGAATTTGGATCTCAAATTTCCTAAATGAAAGCTATATGCAAATGAACATCATTTATGATTCAATGAATGCTAGTTACGAGAAGGATAGAGATTTTGAGATTTTTCAAACAAAATCAAACAATGACAGTATGCGGAGAAATACACTAATGCATCTAACACAATCAAACGAAAATGAAATCTTTCCTAGACAATCGGACGCTAGTTATGCAAAAGAATATTTCACTTTCGATGCAAAGAAAGAATGCAAAATATGTTTTTTTGAAAAATTTTCAATGAGAGAAGTACATAATGCATTGATTACATGAAAAATGAACATAAACACTAACTTGGGTTTTGCATAAGAATCGAAATTGAATGACTTAATGAGACGTAAAACAAACACAAGAAAGCACTTAAACTAATGCTGCAATCTTCCAAACCAAAAGAAAGTTCTCAAAATGACCCAAAAACAAGCAATTTAATCTATGCTTGGAGCAACAAGGAGAAGAATCAATCGAAAAACGAAATGATCTTGCAATCAAAGCAATCACTCAAAAATATCAAGAAAACCAAGTGCAATCGACCCAAGAATGAGACTGACAATAATCAAAACGACTTGATTTCCAAACAGAAGGCTCAGTGCACTAAGACACCCAGAAACCCTAAGGCCTCAATTTACACTGGTAAGAAGATGGACAAACGACTGAGAAAAGCAAGTCGACAGCAGCTAAAACAATCCCAAAGGCATAATTACACATAAAAAATAACCCAGAAGCAAGCACAATTGACCAAAAGACTCATAAGGAGGTCAAACCAAATCCTACAGGATTCGGTGCGACTGTAAGGCTGTAATCCATGCCAAATATGGGTTGGCGCGACTGCAACAAAAGCAACCTGTGCCAATTGGTGCAACTGTCTAAACGAAAAGCGCGCTAAGACGGATAACTATGGGACAAAGGGAAAACCCAAAATTTAATGAGCAGAGGTCAATCTTGACACTCTGGAGCTGAAATGAGGATATAAACTAAGCAAGCAAACTAGGAAAAGACAGATAAGCAAATCAATGATTGAAATTGACCCAACAAGATGAAACGACACACTCACACTGATCCCCAGTGGGGTCGCCAATTTGTTAAGCAGGTAAATCCTCTCTGCAGACGGAGATGCTCCCTCTAGCCCTAGAGTGGGTCTAGAAACAAAGATACATGCTAGAGTGTTGCTTCCTAACTACTGAGTGAACAGAGGAAACTGTAGATCGACCTACTTGGAATCCAACACTGTCGTCATTGTTGTAATGATGGTGGCCTCTCGCTCCTGCCTTGGCAAATCACAATCCTTCCACAGTTATGTTCGGATACCGGCACATAGAATAGCAAACAAAAACAACATACGACACAATAATTTTACTCATAACTACTATCCAGTCAAAGAGGGCTAAGCATAATACATTAAACATCTAACATAATACAAAATGGGAACCAAACAATAGTCACGTATATGTATTGATAGAAGGAAGAGTTACGACCAATGCTTTGACGTTGCAGTCTCCTCCAGCGGGGTTCAGCCGAAGCGCATCTCAGATGCTCGTCAGGGAATTCAGACAGGGTAAAGGAATGGACTCAAGCTCTCTCAACGTAATTCCTTCTTATTCTATCTTCTTCAAAAATTCTTCTATAGTAGTTAAATTCTCCATGTTCAGCTAGCTTATGCAAAGAGAGATAGCTTCTTTTATAGATGAAAGTGAGGAGGTTAGGATCCCTACAAAGGTGGGAGGGAGGCCCATCCTTTAGGAGGTTCTCATGGGAAGTGGAAACCATAAACTAAAGGAGGTAGTCCATGGTTATTCAGTCCAACCACTCCCAGTGACTCATCCTCGAAGTTGTTGAAGTGGAATCTTTGCCTCTATTTTTAAAGAACATTCCATAAACATCTTGGCGCGAGTGTCTAACTGGGACAGAGCGCCAACTAGCGAGGGGCCCACTGTTAGTTTTCTCCATTGGTGCGAGGGTAGAACTGGCTACTCACGCCAAGGCAAAAACAAGGGTTTTTGAAGCTCTGCTCAAGGAATTGTCAACAGAAGGAATATTGCTCTCATGTAAAGGGATGTAATGATGGTCTTTGCAAGGCATGACACTTCTTATTGGTCACGGAAATGACCCTCCAATGGGCGAGATGGGGATTGCAGGGACAGTGACAAAATGTTGTGTAACAGATGCCCCCTAAAGCATGAGGTCCGAGGGAGAGGGAGGGGCAAAATGCTTTATGAGAACGTGTTCGAACTAAATACCGCAGTCAGAAAACCTGCAATTATAAATACAACTGATATCTCTGATACATTAACATGTGGCATGGGCGCAGCCATCCATAATAGAGTGCACCAAAACTGAAATCCAAGGTATGGACGTAGCCATCCATCAGTAAGGATCAACAAATAGACTCAGGTATGGTCGCAGTCATCCAATCAAAAGAGTCATGCAATAAGTCATGATAATCCACAATAATCCGCAGCTTGGATTTTATTAGACAAAACCTAGGGTCTTGCGCTCCATCTTGACCCTAATAAGTAAAAATTCAAGCATGTGAATATATGAACTCAAGTCGAACATGCAAGAAAATCACCTGGTTACCAGCCAATGATGGAAGTTGTTAACAGGCACGAGAGAAACCACCAATAATGACAATGGCTCTCAAGGTACAACCGAAACAATCCATGGAATGTGAACAGTGATCTGGCATCAAACATCCGCAGAATCACTCGATTGAAGGCCAATGATGTGGACCTTGCATCGAATGTGAAAAACCTGCCATTGAGGCATGCAAGCTCCAAGGTACCGAACGGGAGTCTCTAGATCAAATTCCTGGATAATGAGCTGAAGTCGACAGGAAGTGACCTAGTCGAAGGTGGGCCATAATGTTTCCCACATCACCAACACGAGACAAAAGAACATGATGATAGTGAATCAAGACCAACATAGAATCAGAGGAAGGTTGACAACTACAAAACTTCTCTTGAACATATCAACGAAACGACACTGGATTTGGTAGTATTTGACATCAAGGGATCTGAGGTGATAATGACGTGGAAAAGAGCAGATGAGAGGTCAAAAGAGATTACCCAAACCCATGGAGGTAAAAGTGACGAAATGAGATGTCCCCAACCTGACACGAATGCAGACAAGTGTCATGTTCAATAGCGACATACTGCCAACATAACTAGAACTTGGTTCCATTTTCCCCCACCATTTCTGGCGAGTACCCCAATTATTTTTTTAAACAAGCTTGAAGGGAATAGCATATGCTTGTGCTGTAAGTTTTTCCTTCGGACAAATCCAACCTAGTACATTTTACAAGCCCTAGGAAGGAGGAACTCAAATAACATCATGGCGACGAAGTCTGATGTCATCAGGTTTTAACGAGTCTGACAAAGGGAGAACTCGGCATCTTTTCTCGTTTAGAGAGTTTGAAAAGAAGGCAGAAAAGAAAACTCCATCATGGCCCTTTTCGCGAATAGTCCCTCAGATCCGAAAAGGTAGAAAAAAATATCTGAAAGAACCTCTTAGTCGGGATAGGCTAAGGTATTCCTTTTTCGTAAATAATCTATCCCAGCCCGAAAAAGGGGTAAACGTATACTAGGAAGGTATCGCTTCATAGCCATTTAACGAGTTCGAAACGACAAAAGTCTCGGCAATATTTTCAATTTTAGAGAGTCAGAAAAGAGCTAAAAGATGACTCCAGTAGTGACTTTTTCGTGTTTTTACCAAGTCCAAAAAAGTATAAAATTTAACTCATTACTTCATCACTATGGCCCGAAAACCTGTTGCTGCACAAGAGACACGTGTAAAACCCATTTCTCAAAAATAATATAATAAAATAATCGAAAAACATGTCTTAAAACCTAATTAGGGTTGTAAAAAGTTATAAAATGCCAAAAATGGTAAAAATAATTACTTTTCACTTTTTACCTCTTGTGGAGCAACAGTTACCAATTTTACAGTGTGATCTTGCAGTGATGATAGCGGACAATCCAGCAGACCAATCTCAAATCCGTCAGTTCCAGGTAAGAGACGATATCTCTCCCTTCATATTAAGTCATTTTCCACTGCCTGCAATTTCCAATTTTGATTTCTAGGGGAGGAAATGTAAATATTAGGGCACGGCGGTTAGCGCGGGTTTCGGGCACGGACCCGCGCCAATCGCCCATTTTTCTAAACTAGGGCACGCCCATTAGCGCGATTGTTTGGGAAACGGTTACGCCGACCGCGCAGACCATTTTTTTGCAAAAAATGTAAGTTAAATACCCAATTTTTTACAAAACCAAGTTTCAAAAATGGCTAATACTATCCATATGAACATGTTTGCAAATAGAAAGTGGAAAAATGGTAATTGAATGGAAAGAATGGGAACACAGCGAAGAGGACGAGCTTGCCATAGAAAATGAGAGATGCATGGAAGCTCTCCGAGACTGTGGACTAAAGAAGTTCTTCTTGACACTGTGTCTCCGAGCTCAACCGGAGCTGCTACAGTATTTGATCAGCATATGGGATGAGGATCAGGAGAAGTTCATCCTTCGAGATCAGAAACTTGAGATTGATGTTTCTGATGTCTAATTTATAATAGGATTATCGTTGAGGGGAGAAGCACTGATCCTAACCGACACCCATCCTTACATGGAGAGTATGTCCATGGTGATTGACAGGGTATGTCGAGGGGCACGGAAGGGAACAAGAAGTGGGAAAGTTGATATCCATACTATCCCAGACTTGGCACTAAAAGTAGTGCTACATACCATCACACGAGCTGATATAGATCTATTTTCCTACATGAATCTTTTACATATGATGATGATTTTACAAATTACGCAAATGTCTATCTAATACAATGTTGGGCACTGTATCAGTTAATGCATTCATTCGTCTAGGAATATGGTGATATGTGATAAAATCAAATGTCTTCCCAACAAACGAATACGTAAATACAATCTCAGAATGTAACAGTTTCTGACTGAAAAATGACCATTGAGTTGCAGAACAACAAGCTGTGAATCTAGATTTACAAGCAATGCGCGTATGTCGAGGTTGATTGCCTCGGTTAATAGTTCAAGGATAGCACTATATTCAGCGACATTGTTTGTAGTCTGTCCTATAAATATACCTTGCAGTTCTATCAACTCACCAGTAGGATCATAGATTACCCAGGCTGTTGAAGACAAATTCCTGGTACTGCATGAAGCACCATTCGCGAAACCAACATAAGGGGTAATAGACATCTGCACAAATAAGAAAGACCCAATAAGAAGGAAAATGCTCACAAAGCACACCAAATCAAACATGTACAAAAAATGAAAAAAAACACCTATGTACACAAATCATGCATTAATGACTCATGCATAATTTTTTTGAGATACAACCCATTTCTGGGTTGTTCTAGAGAATGACCTTCGTAATCAATGAGCTCATAGGCCCCATTCTGCAATACTCGTTTAATAATTTAAGGCCCATGCCACATGGGTTTAAATTTTCCTGCCCCCAGCTTATCAGGAGCTTGGTCGTATAAGAGAACGATATCTCCTTCAACGAAAGAACGAGGGGAAACTGATTGGTCAAAATGAGCTTTGACCCGCTTTTTCTGTGCCTCAATAATCAGAGCAGCAAAGCAGTGAGTTTCATCCAACCATTCTAAATAAAGGAGATGCTCTTCTTCTAGTGAAGTATTCGGCAGTAATTCAACAGCCAACTTGAGCGAAGGTATTTCACACTCAATCGGAAGAGTAGCTTCGAGACCATACACCAACTGAAAAGGGGTGAATCCGATTGCACTCTTAACTGAGGTTTGGTATGCCCAAAGAGCTGAAAATAACATGAGATTCCAATTGGATTTATGGATACCAATCGTACATTGAAGCATGGTAACAAGAACTTTGTTCACGGCTTCTACATGGCCATTGGCCTGAGGATAGTACGGCGTTGAGCTGTCGTGATGCAGACCCAACTTAGAAGTCAACTCCACCACCATATAATGCCGAAAATGGGAACCATGATCGGTAATGGCTTGAGGGACACCAAACCTAGCAATGATGTGATTGAATATGAATTGGGTAGTTGTCTTACCATCGATGACAAGTGTAGGCATTTCTTCGGCCCATTTGGTGAAGTAGTCCACGGCTACAATAATATAAGCATGCCCCACAACCGAGTGAGGGTTACACGTCATAAAATCGATGCCCCACTTCGCAAAGGTACCAACGGTAATGGTAGGATGAATAGGTACAGGTGGCGTACGCATCTTGCGTTGATAAACTTGGAAATCATGACATTTACGAACTGCGATAATGCAGTCTTTGAAGATAGAAGGCCAGAAATAACCAGCACGAAGAATATTTTGTGTAGTGGCGTAACCATACATGTGACTGCCACAGGCACCACTCTGAAAATCATTGAGAGCTTTCTCATATTCCTCGAGGGTCAAACATCGACGGAGAATGGAATCCACTCCGACACAATAGAGTGTATCCCCGACTATAGGATAAGGTTGTGAATGATGACAGATGCGTACGCGAACATCCTTCGTCAACTCAGATCTGAAAGTAGAAGTCTGGAGATAAACGATGATATCACCGTACCATGGATCGAGGGTGCTAATCAAGAAAAGCGTATCGCATGGAATGTATTCCTTAAAATGAGACAGAGGAGAGTCTGAAGGAAGGGAACATATCAAATCAGGAAAGAAAAGTGATTTCTTTGACTTGGCAGCAATAAATTCCAAATCAAACTCTTGGAGGATGACAATCCACTTCGAGTATTTTCCCCCTAGCAATTGTTGAGACAAGATATAGGTCATGGGGTTGCAATCAGAAATCACAGTCACTGTACGCAAAATAATATAATGATGAAAACGCGGAACTTCTTGAACCGCAACTAACGCTAACTTCTCTACGTGTGCATAGCGCATCTCAGGATCGACAAGGTTACAAGACAAGTAATCGATAACATGCTTGTTACCGTCATCATCGTCCTATACCAAAACCATGGCAATCGTGTTGAAAGCAACGGCTAAATAAAGGGAAAAATCACGATGATAGTTAGGAGGACGTAAGAGAGGAGCGTTGACAAGCAACGTCTTCAGGGCCTCTAGCCCCACTTTAACAATCGCATATATCCTCTAGCCACTTCGGCATATTTAGGTATAAAACAGCATAGAAAATTAGACTTACCTTGCAAAATCTGCAACTGATGTAATGAGGAGGGAGAGGGGAGATTGATAATAGCCTCAACCTTGAGTGGATCGAGGTGAATTCCGTATTTAGATACGATAAACCCTAAGAGTCTACCAGAATCAATGCAGAAGACGCACTTGTGCGGATTAAGCCAAATATTGTAACGTCGACAATGAAGAAAAATCTGACGAAGATGGTCAGGATGGTCCAAACGCTTAGCTGAATGAGTGGGAAGGTCATCCAGATAAGGTTGAACGATGTGACGGATATCGTGAAAAGCATAGGACATCGCTCGCTGAAATGTAGCCCCAACATTCTTCAAGCCAAAAGGGAGCTTCTTATATGCGAAAGTACCCAAAGGACAGATAAAGGCAGTCTTATGTTGATCAGATGGGATAATGTTAATATGATTGTAACCAGAAAAACTGTCCACGAGGGAAAAAATCTCACTCCCGGCACAGTCATCAATGATTTGGCCGATTAAAGGAGTAGGATAATTATCCTTAGGACAAGCTCAATTAATATCACGATAATCAACGTAGACGCAAATAATCCTTGTTTCTTATCTACAGGAACAATATTAGAGACCCATTCTGTCAAAGGAATCGGATAAATGAAACCAGGTCTGAGAAGTTTTTAAACTTCGCCTTTAATGGCAATAGCTTTTCTAGGGTGCACCAAACGAAGATGCTGGCGAACAAGTTTCGAACCGAGATAAGTAGGAATTTCATGCACCACTATACTAGGGTCAATGTTCAGCATTTCTTCGTAGGACCATGCAAAGACATCACTCACAGAAAAGGCTAGTATAAACTTGTACTTCAGCGGAAGAACAAGTGACCCCGATATGGATGTTCTCGACTATTCCCGGTTTAATGGAAATGTCAATAGCCATCGTCTGTGTAATATTACTCAAGTTACCTTCCGTAAAGACGTCATATGTCAGAACAGGCATTTGAAGTGGAGGAGAAGGAACCTGAGATGCAAAACGCTCGAGACAAGTAGACATGGCCTCGAGGTCAAGCATGAACGAGGAACGATGATGACCATCATCCCACGACATATCCTCAAGAGACATGGTTTCCACAATGGCTTCGTCGAAGGGAAACACTTCTTTCAAAGGCTCAGGCGAATCTAAATCGCCAAGCCAAGGGGATTAAGAATAAATGTCAAGAGACATGCTCAAAGGAGCATGATCAGAGGACAAAGTTTCCGAAGTCGCGATGAGTTCACAATAATCAATCTCAATTGGACTTAAAGGCATCAAATCTCCGAAGGTATCAATCTTTTCAGGCGAAGGAATAATCGATGGGTCATCAGACCAAGGGATCATATGGATCTTAACAGTGTTTGGTGGAGGAAGAGGAAAAATACCCATGAGGGCAGGATCTTTAAAAAGACCGGGCCCCACGCTCTCGTAGGGAGTGGGAATCTGATCCACATACAGAACGTTGTTCTCAGAAGAAGAGGTGAAGAAGGACAACTGATCAACAGTAATAATCTTCCCTTCATGTGGAAATTTCAGAACACGAAAGAGAGTGGACGGAACACATAACATGGCGTGAGTCCAACTGCGACCGGGGAGAAGATTATAATTAAGTTTAGCATTAATGACTTCTACCTCGACATTGATTGTCTTCCCTTTTAAAGTAATCGGAAAACTAGCGAGAACACCTAAAGGTTTTGACTATCTTCCATCAAATGCTTCAAGGGGATTTGGAGATGAATTCAGGGTTGGAGAACCAATAGCTTTCCAACACGAAGATGACATGATATAGGTTGATGTACCTTCGTCCACAACTGCTCGATGGATGTCGAGACCATTAATAACAACTTGAATAACAAGCGTAATCTGATGCAGAAGTCGTGGAATGAAATTCTCCAAATTGAAAGAAAGAAGGCTAGTATCAGTAGGATCAATCCCACCAATCGCAGATAACAAAGCTCTTTGCTGAGACAGACAACTATGAATTACTTCTAACGTGGACATCGTGGATGGCGCCTGAGCCAAATCCTAAACAATATTGTAATGGTGAGCGGCACTAGCATTGGGATTATAAAAAGACTTGTGAAGTACACCTTTGGATGGTGGCCGTACAACAGAATCAACATTAGGCCTTTCAATTTCAAGAGGGCTAGTAACAGGTGGAGGAGGAGGACCATCAGCGATCTCCTTCCCCATGGCCTGACGCGAGCCAGTATAATCTTTCGACCAAGTAGAAATAGAAATGGCTGTAGAACCGTTCATCATGAACACCTCAGAGCCAAACGGGGCAGAGGACTGAGTTTTCTCTACCATCTAAGTCTGCTGATATGGGAAAGGTTCTTTAAGAATGGAGTTCCCTAGGTGCCTTTAAGCAATCGGCTCACTTCGGACCGTCTAAGACAGTCCTTGCTGAAGTGCTCATCATCACAAATAAAATAAGGGTACTTTGGCTTGTGTTGAGAACCATCGCCAGCACGAGGTTTCTGAGAATCTTGTTTTGGGGTATCGGCTTTGGCCTTACCTTTACCCTTCTTTTTAACTTTAGAAGCATTATCCATAGGATTGGCCTGAACAGCATTAACTTCTGCGGGTTCACCAGAATTCAAAGTGGACTGAGAAGCAACATTATTGGAAGAAGCGGACTTCGGCATCCCAGAGTTTGAAGAAGAAGACTTCTGAGAAGTCTAAGACATGGAACCAATAATACCATCGACGGATGGAGTCGCTGATGGTTTAGAAATTCCAGGTCGGGGAGCATCGGGCAAGATATCATATAATGTGCCAGATTGAGAGTACACAAGATCAAGGTATTAGGCGTAAGCAATGGCTTGTTCCTTAGTTACACATGCCCCCATAGCTATGTCTTCGGCAATCTGATTGACAAAGGAGGTAGTGAACCAATAAGTCAGAAGTTGATCGGGAATTTCAAATTTGATCATGTGACGACGACGTCGCCACTCATGAATATGATCTGAGATATGAGTAGCTCGGTCTTGTTTCAATGAAGTGAGGAGGTGCGTCCCGGTCTCATAGCGGACTAGTAACTGAAAATGTGTGAGGGATTCCATGGCTAAAGAATTGAAGTCTTGGAAGACGCCACGAGATAGCTCAATATACCACTTTGCAGTGGCACCAGTTAGAGTTCACTGGAAAATACGGAGTCGAATAAAATCGTCAACCCAAGAGTTAGAGGAACGCCACAAACGGGAAGTCATAACATGTGCTTGGGGGTCTTCATCATACTTGCCCTCAAATTTAGGACAATCACGAGGAACCTTGGTCGGAACCAGAGGCCAATAAGGGTTATGAATAATGGGATCGTTCATCAACTTTGACACATCAGGTAATTCCAACATAGCAAGAAATGGTAATTGAGTGTTGAAAGTCATCAGAGGTCTCTGATAAGGACCTATTTGTACATTCCACCCAGTCTGAGCGGGATTTTGTCCCCATACATTTTGTCCCGGAGGATTTGGATCATAGGGGTTAGAAGCGGGATAATTCGGTTGATATTGGGGTTGAGGACCAGGATACTGAGTTGAAGTAGACCAGTGAGGTCCCTGCTGAGCAGCATATGGATTTTGTTGTGTAATTTAAGCATGGCTTTGAGGTTGATGATATACAGGTTGATGTTGAGGGTAAGAAACCACTAGTAGAAAATGATGAAATTAATGACTAGGTGACTAAAAAATTTAGTCACCGCAATTATTTCAAGTGAAATACTACTAAATTTGAGAAATTTTAAGTGACCGAACTAAAAATGACTAACTTAAATGACTAATCTAGTCTAGGGATAAAATATACGACTAGATAATAAGTGACTAAACTAAAAGCGACTAACTTAAATGACTAATTTAGTCTAGGGATAAAATATACGACTAGATAATAAATGACTAAAGTAAAAGTGACTAACTTAAATAACTAATTAGTCTAGGATTAAAATATATGACTAGATAATAAGTGACAAAATTAATAATGATTAATGCAAATGACTATTATAGTCCAAGAATAAAAATATGACCAAATAACAAGTACAAAAAGTATATGAATTAGTCATTTATGTTAGTAATTTTTAATCGTATCACTCCATAAATGAAAATTTGCAATTTTGATACTAAAGTGTTACATTTCACTCAACGAGTCTCTAAATCCATCTTTAGTGTTAAGATTTAGAGACAAAGGGGTCTTTGAGTCCATCTACATTGTTAAAATTTCGAATACTCTTTTGTCTCTAAAGTTTAACACTTAAGATGGATTCATCTACAATTAACATAAATATTGCATGCATCATCTATCTACTTAATATGTATATTTATAGTTTTATAGTTTTAGTAAAGGTAATATTTAGATAGTCAGATTAATGTGTATATTTATATTTCTTTGGCCATAAAGTTTAATCTTTAAACTTCCTTGATTTATGTTAAAAGTGTGACTCTTGTTTTAAATCCAAGGTCAAATCTTCATATTTACATTTAATCAATAGATAAACATAACATTTCTTTTTGTAAGTCAATATTCATTCATGTGGTGAAAAACATGTACAACCAACAAAGAAAAAAACAGGTGGTCTCACCGCAACTAGGTTTGTTGACCAATGTTTGCAACAAGTGACAAAAATACAAAAATGAGACTAAGGACAACATCCATAAATGAGAGGGTCAAAGACACCAAAATACATGTAATACATAAAAAACACATGAGAGCATACTAGTCATGCGATGTAATGGAAGCTGGGTTTTCCAGGGTTGTTCCTAGAGGGGGTGGTGGACGGAAGTTGCAATGGATCATGTGCCCTTCGAAGTGTGCGAGCCAAGTGTCCAACTTTTCCACTTTTTTCTACAAGGTGGTTTTGGCCTCGCTAGACCACCACCTGCAATACTCGCTCCCTGACCTGGAACTGGAAGTAGTGCATCCTATTCAAAGTCTCCATAAACTCAACATGCTCCTCAATATGAACCCATTCCGGTGCATCCACCTGATCTATCAGATTTTGAATTAGGTCCCGACAGTTTTCAAGAAAACAATGTTGAATTTACCGCGGGTCGGAGCTACACACCTACAAGTTCCCCATTTAGCTGTTCCTCCTTGCTTTCTAGCACCCCGATGTTGCATTTGTTGCGACCTTACACTTCCACCACCACGGGAGGCCTGTTTTCCTCGACCATGACCGCCTCACGTTCCCACACCAACAAGTTGGGAGTGACCGAAGGTCTTACCACCTCGGTGCACTCCTACCACCACTATTTCCATATCATATAAGCCAACAGATCCTTGCTTGGCTGGGGGTGAGGATTTCCCGTGCCACGAGGATGGTCATATTGTGATAAAACCAGAAGGGCCAACTCCAACCGTTATCTGATTCCAGTCTACTGGAACTTTCCCCTACCACCACACCCAAAAACCAGATCTCTCTTCACCCTTAAATTTCCTCAGGAAACCACACACTTTTTCCTAGCTACCATCTTTCCACCAGTTGGGAAACTCGGCAAGAACCTGAACAACTAGAGAAGGAGAAGGTGGGAGGAACACGCCCCATGCTGACGCTTCCCCAAGAAGCTTCACACAACCCACACTAGGATATCGACTCTATGTATTCCAAAAGGGCGACTCTCCTGTCACCACTAGACACCAAGAACCACCCACCAAACCACCATGCACACCAATTTCCAGACCAGGCACCAGAAATGGAGAATTCCACACAGAAGCACTGCCACCCCTAGCGATACCTCCTTCAATACCACCTTCCTACACCTCTATCAGACCAAAAAATCGCACATACTAAAAACCACAGAAGACCAAAATAACAAGTTCCCCCGTTGACACGTCATAATGTTCAATATTTCTATTTACTAGGCATTCAAATGAAAATAAAGTGGAAAACGTGAGCGAGGGAGGATTTTCTTAACGTCCTTGGCACCTATAGCTGCTACATATAACTATCTACATTTGGGGTCATCCCTGGCAATAGAAGGAGTCATGAGAAAATATATAGAAAAGGAGGTTCTATGAAACGTTGTGGCAGGTGTTTGACATGTTCGATATTTCTATTTACTAGGCATTCAAATGAAAAAAAGTGGAAAACGTGAGCGAGGGAGGAATTTTCTGATGTCCTCGGTGCCTATTGTTGCTATAAATATCTATCTACATTTGTGGTTGTCCTTGGTAATAAAAGAAGTCAGGAAAAAGAGATAGAAAAGGAGGTTTGTGAAAAGTGGTGGTAGGTGTTCATGAATGGATTGTGACAAGAAGTTCAAAACCCAAGTCCATCCCAATGATAATGGAGATGTGAACCCCAACTCCATAGGTATGCTCATTCTCATTCTTCTAGTTATCCTTCTATATTTCATTTATTTCTACATCTGCTTGTTTCTATTAGTAAGGCCTCTTTGATTGGTAGTTGATTGAGTAGAGAAGTTGTGCATGCAAGAGGGATAGATCAGGGACACTTATTATCATTCTCTCCATGTTTCTTTTAGGGTAAATGACAAGTGTCGAATGTTGCAATAAATGCTATGTTCTTCCTTTTGTGGGTGTGTATCAATAATTTTTTAAGGTTTAATTTCAACTCTTCCTAAGATGTGGGGTGCCATCACTCGTGGGAGAAATGGCTTGGAAGGATGCATCACACTTATTTTTTGGTTAACCCATAAATTTCACCTCGCCCAAACCTCTTAGTTATGCCTGTGAAGAAGCGAATCTTGATGGTTGGCCTAATGACATGCCACCATATTCACGAGATAAACATGGTCCGATTGAATTTTTTTACTTATTTGTCAACTATGATCTACCATTTCAAAATTGTATCATGTTCCCCACCTCTATTATGACTACTTGGGCACACTAGTACCCTTGAGTTTATGCAACTATGTGGTAAAATTATGGATGTTAGTTTTTTAGTTATGTTGTCGATAAGGGTAATCGATGAACCCTGTGTCCCTCACTTTTAGATTTGCTTGATTGACAATGAAATGTGAAACTTTATCAAGGGAATTTAAGTGCAGTCATTTATATTACAGATGGAATTATTACATTAGATCAAAATTGGGCCTTTTTATTATCCACATAAGTTATAATTTTCTCATCAATATTAGACTTATTTCACAATTCCTTTGAAGTATATATCACTGGTTTGATTTTTCTTCATGCACATATGTGCAAATGTCAAAAAGCGATGACAGTGAGAAGTAACTACATACAATAGACTAACTCTGCATCCAAATTCAATTATTTGTTGGCTATTGATTCTTTCTTTATCATCACTTATGACAATGAGAAGTAACTACATATGATAGGATGCAAAGCTATCCCTCAAGCCAATGTAGAGATGCAATTATTTATTGGTTGTTGAATTCTTATTTATCATCACTTAGAATTAACTTACACTATATTTGGACTCTCTTAAGGAAAAACATCTTCACTTTCATAACTCGTAGGACTCCTCAAAATATTTTTCACTTCCATTAATGACGATCCCTTTCAATATCAATGTTTTATGCATTCCTCCAAACAACTCTTCATAGTCTCTATCTCTTGTTTCCCCTAGAAAGACATACATATTGGCTATATCCAAGCCCCATAGAACATACAAAGACCTACAAGCACCAAATATAATTTTTAGTAATATGGATCTTGCTCAACAAGAATTTATTGCATAGGCACCGTTGAGCCAAAAATACTACATGTAGTTTCCAAAAGACTAAAATCATCAAATTAAATAATATCATAGTCTAAATGTCGTTATGGTAGTCAACTTGAAATTCCCAATCTATTGTGCATTTCTAAACTTTAACCAAATCATTAAAATATCAAATATTGGAACTTAGTCATATGCAAACTCAATATTCAAAATAGCTAGACTTAATATTGATTGGAATAGTTAGAATTAAATGAATTTGTAATAGTTTAATATTCCATTTAACATAATCTAAAACTTAATTATTTTGGTTATAACACCCAAAAAAATAAAATAAATTTTTTTTGAACGGATCACTTAACATCTACCAGTATTCAGCACCTCGAATATTTTTGCGAATTTTTTATTTTGAATGGCGGCAATATTCAGCACCTCGAATTTTTGGGAATTTTTGATTTTGAGTGGCGGGAAGCATCGTATGATTTTCTAAAGAATAGAAACGAAATTTTAATCTCACTTCTCGAAATTGAAGTGGGTCCTCGAAAATGGGCCTTCAAGCTGCACGAAAGGCGTCAGAATTTGAGAAATCTGCAGATAGCTCTGGGATAAATCCTCTCCGCCTCAATCTGAACGGAAGGATATCTACTAGGGCAATGTCGTCGCTCGAAATCCTGTCGCCCAACATGCTCCTTCTCCCATCACTCGTTCTCAGCCCAGCGACGCCTCTCGGCTCCGACCCCTTTGATTGCACCTCCATTTCGACGTCATGCGATGAATCTTCGATTTCACAGGAGGAGAGGGTCATTGCGGAGAAGGGATTCTATTTGCATCCCTCGCCTCTTCAAATGCCAAGGGAAAGGGAGCCAGATCTGCTCTTTTTGATTCAGTGTGAAGAAGAAATAGGCACGACTACCAATTTGCAGCACCTCGAATTTTTGGGTGGCATCGTATGAGTTTCTAAGGGATAGAAATGAAACTTTAATCTTTCACTGCATGAATGCCCTTTTATTTTTCTGGTCGAGCTACATTCTTTTACTAGCTGAGACACACATTTACAAGTTCTCAGTTCTGGTTGGAGTTGTTGGGCCGCATCTACCTGAGCTTGAGGGCCGATATTCCACATTCCATCTGCTGGACGAATATGCTAAGAAGGGCTGAGTAATCATATTGATTAGCACGAGTTTCCTAACCGTATAACAGTTGTGCACCCTTGCAACGACCAAGCAAATTACTCTCTGAAGGCTGCATATAAGCTAAATGAGTCTGAGTTTACACTATCCAGAGGTCCTGGCATCACTAACTCGTGTATTCACTGCTGCTCACTAAGGGAAACATGAGTTCCTTATCTCTGGTATGGGTGAATGCAAACATCTAGGCATAAAATGAACTTCTGGACTTTTCATTCTGTGTGAGACAGTCATCTGGCAACTAGCAAAAGGAACGCACCAGTCCCAGGTTTCTATAGTCAATGTCCCTTATTTACATGTGTTTATTGACAGCATAAAATATCGGTAGTCTTCTGGCTGTAGTGGATATCATTCTGGGAATTAATATGAATACTCGTTACTCCTATTTCTGAGTTATATTTGGCTGTCTTGTGTGAATATTATGCTTGGAATATGTTAGTTTGAACTTTGGGTGGTTTATTTTCGGTGCATGTCATTTAATATGAGTATCTTCTGAATTAAAATTGTTAGTAAAGCGCTTACATCAGTACCCAGACAAATTGTTTGACATAGATATGAACGGAAATTTCACATAAAACCAGAAATTTATTGCAACGAATTCTACAACCAAGGCGATGGTGGGGCTGATAGTGCACCCAGAGAAATTGTTTGACATAGATATTTACGAAAATTTCACATAAACCCAGAAATTTATTGCAAGGAATTTTACAACTAGGGCGATGGTGGGGTTGATAGTGCATTAAATCTAGACTGTACATTGGACACATTGAGTAGGAATACTGGCATAGGTCCGTCTAACCCTTGTCAAGATATGAACATTGAATTTGCCAACCTCTGGTGCATTTCTTCAGTTTACCCAAATGGTCATCATATCAGATATTGGAACTAATACCTATGCACTCTCTAGCTTTACAATAGCTGGGTTCAATACTGATTGACCCCAGTGTGTGCTAGGTTAATTTTCCCCCTTGACCAAACCTAGAAATATTTTTTTTTTGATTGGCTTGATTCTCCTGTAGTTCTTATTTATTATCTATTTTATCATATTTTCTCTTGACTAGATCTCGAATCAAGCTGCATTGTGGAAGCCAGGTGGAGATGGGCTAATTCATTAAACTGTGTGTGATGGTGTATTGTATACATTGAATATGGACACATTCACGTTGAGATTGCCAATGCCCGGTGCATTTCTTGAGAACCCAAATGCTCAACATATTAATATTACAACTCAGACATATGCAAAACTCAAGCTTTATAATTGTCTGGTTTGATATCCAGAAGTAGGTTTGATATACCTCCCATGTTTTATATTGAATGCAGAATAACTACACAGGCCTATTAAATGTCAATAATGAACTTAACTTAGAATTATGCCAAAGTAATAACCATGCACAATAGCACTTAGAACAAACATATACTTTGGGAAAGCGGATAAGGATGTGTATGTTGATAAGTGGGAAATGAATTGACCCAAGTATATTTAATTCTCCTTTCTTAAATATTCACAAGTTATATATGGTGCAAAGGAAAACTGGGTAGCCCAATGACTATAAGTAGACAAGCACACCAATGAAGAAGTCATATGGTAATTGTTATATATTTTCCTCTCCGACTCTAAGCTATATCTTGCTCTTCAACAACATTAAAAAACATATCTAGTTTTTACAGTCATACAGTTCTAGAATTTTGGAATCAGTCCCCACCACACATTACTGACTTGTTTAGCATTGGGGGTTTGACAGCATTGGTTTGAGAGTTTTTTTCTCAGAAAGGCTCAATACATAATCATGAAATCCTTACCCACAGTTAGCCATTTCTATGTAGTTCTTGACTTTTCATCATGAACTCCTTGACTTTTACTCCTTGTTTTTTATAAACTCTTCATCAAGGTTGAATTGACCTTGTTGTGCAGAGCATCAATTTCTTCCTTAGACAACTGCATCCGTGACTGATGACTGCAACTGTTTACGTGTAGTTCTTTGAAATGCAACACCATGATGCTATTAAGGTTCTTAATATCTATAGGTGAGCTGGTAAACAAATATAGTTGGAAATCTACTGTTCCAGAAGTGTTGTAACTGATGTCTTCAGTTTCAAATCCTTTCAAAACAGTGCATATACCTGTACTTTTTTGTTTTTTAAGGATGATTGTGATCCAGCATTACTTTTTTCCAAAAAAAAATGCTTCAGTGGCATTCCCTCTTAACATGTTTGAAGTTTTTATCATTATTTACTTCCTCTCATGATGCATATACATACTTTCCTATTCATTTCCAAATGTTTAGCTTACGAAAACAATTTTTGTGGCAACATTTCTGGTGGATTCATTAATTCATTAGATGATGTGATGTCTCATTGAGTCATTACATAGTAGGATAAGAGGAGTACATTACAACATCTTGAATTGCAAGTTCCCCAGTAGGACAAATGACAAGAACAAGAATAGGTGGTCTTTTATGATCTCGGAGGACTAGTGACTTGACTATCACCTCAATAGAAGGAAATAGTAATGCTACTATCACTGTATTTCTTTGTGTTTGTCAATTGAGCCATCTACTTTGAACTTTTCCCTGAAGACCCATTTAACCATTTGCACTTTTTCCTTTAGGCATATCCTCAAGTTCCAGTGTTTCATTTCTCTGTATGGAATCACATTCCACCTCTGTTACTTTGTCCCATTCTTCTTTCCATGTGCATTGAATCACATTATACCATAATTGTGGTGAATTTGTGATCAAAGCCATATATAACTGCTGTAAAGCAGACTGCTGCAATCTTCTTGATCTCTAGCTTCCTTTATTGCTTTCAGGTAGTTCCTGTAGCTTTGAGCCATCTAATGTTCACAAATGTTGTTTCAGAATATTCTTGGGTGTTGATGATGTTCTCACTGCTAACATTCCAGAATCTTCTTGGGCTTTGACGATGTCCTCACTGTTAAAATTCCAGAATCTTCTTGGGCTTTGGTGATGTCCTTAGTACTAGATTTACATCATTGACTTCATTATCACTGGATTCTTGATTGCTCCTTTGTTCCTGACTTGGAATGCTTTTTCTGCTACCTTCTTACCTCTTTCTTCAATAGGCCATGGCACTTCAATTTCATTTGAATTACCTTGGATATAGTTGTCCTAAAATATAACATCTCTACTGAGTGTATCTTTTTCCAAATAAAAAATCTGATATCCCATAGACTCTCCATTGTACCCTATCAAAAATACTTCTTACCTTTATCCTTGTGCTTATGCACTTTTTTCAGAAACAAGTACACAGACATTGCAAAGAAACACTTTGGGATGACTCTCCCCTGGTTTCTCATCATTTCATGCTTCTTTAGGTGTAACATTCCTTGCAATTTTCATTGTATTTCTATCAACAAAATACACCAGTGTACTAATTACTTCAACTTAAAAATTATTTGATAGATTTTACCTTTTATCATTCTCCTCGCCATCTCTACATCTATCCTTCCTTTGCAACATTTCTTTCTCTGCGAATTCCATGAAACTTGTAATACCTATAAAATATTGAAATGATGGTGTAATATTCACTTGTGGCCTCATGCCAACCTTACATGTAATCAAGGCTATAAGTCTACACATGTGCAACCACAACATTTTATTGTATTTTTTCAATATATACTATTTTAGGCTAAGGCCAATGTTCAACTTCCTTGGAGCTAGCACTCCACTAACCATCTTTACATCTATCCTCAATTTGTCAAGATGTCTTGACTATTAACATTCCAAAATCTTCTTGGGCTTTGGTGATGTCCTTAGTACTAGCTTTGGCATCATTATTTTCATCACAAATTCTTTGTCATGAGCTAAGTGTTGTCTTATGTGATTCTTTAGCTTATGGGCACCTACATCTCATGTTTCTCATGTTCATGGGTTCATCTTCTCTCCTCTTTGTGTTTATGCTTCTTTTTTTTTATGGTTTTTTGGTTGTTTACATTCAATCCTTGTTTATCTCTTGTAATATCAACATGGTATCAGAGTAGGTGTGAACTTGCCTCTTTGGGTTATCTCATTTCTTCATGGGTTTTTTAAATTTTTTCCTCGGGTTTCACCCATCTTCAATGGCACACTACAATGTTGATCCAAAAGTGGTTCAAAATCATCTTTTCTAAGGTTTCTTCCTTTTAGAGCTTCCAAGTAAGGCTCAATTTTTACTATTTTGATCAAGGGAATTGCTTAGCGATAGAATTTTTTGGGTTAATTAGTCGATCAGTTAGACTAATGGCCAATGGCATTTCCCCAAGGGTTGCAATTAGAAGACTAGGGTTTTTAGATCATCTTCATTTTAGAGTTTCAAACCCTTCTTTCATGCACACCTTCTTAGGTGTATGCAAGGGATCTCTTAACCCCTTTTATCTTTAAATTTATACTTTTCCCTAATCAAAGTGGCTGGTTATTCTTGGGTAGATTTTATTTAGGATGCTACTAACACACATTTATATGCAAATATTTTACTGCACTATGCATGTTGGCATCTACCCATTTCAGGAGATGATGATTTGGCTCATTCATCATTGGAGGCTTTCCTTATTTTTTAGGAAATTGTTGTTTATAGTGGATGCCATGGTTGATGTTGTGAGGCATATGTAGAAAAATTTAACTAGCTGGAAACCTTCACAGTTTTAATTTTTTGCTCAAATCTATTTTTGATAGTACCAAACTAGAAGGTTTGATATACTTGAAGTAAACAGAAGGCTCTAAAATATTACTGTTACACAACCTATTAGCTTTGTAACATATCATATTTTATATGCTCGAACAACCCTGCCTGTGTCGGGCATTGTTAAGCTTTGCACTGACTGATAGGAACCCCCTTTTGTCATCTATGGGTCTTATTCCCTTTTTTCTTGCAAGATAATGTGTTATTAACTTATTTATAAATTTATTTTTATATATATAAACATTTATGACATTCCCAACTCGTTTGTTCCAAACTTGTTTGACTGTGATCGTGCAAAAGAAATTTTTTTAGGACCAAAGTAAATTGATCGTATAGTGCCTTGAAGAAATTGTTAATTTTTTTAAGGATTGAAAAAGGGTCATATAGATAAGTTTGTATGTTGTATAGGGGTTGAATAAATGATCCATAAGTGACAAGTCTGTGTCAGTCATGGCAAAACCAAAGTGGTTGAAATAAGGGTCAAACCCTTCTGCCAATAGGAAAAGAAAACTGTGCGAAGAAGGGGTGGTCGACATTTCGGTTGGTAGAAAAGGATCTACTAGTATCAGCTCAAAGAAGCACGCAGTTTTGAGTGTATTTTTCCAAGAGAGGTGGGAAGGTATGGTCAACAGTCGTTGGTGGAAGAACTATGGCCTGCATGCAAGTATGCACTCGACAAAAACAAAACCACAAGAAGCATAAGGTGGCAACTCACTAAGAAGGAAGCAACATGGGCTAGACTAGTCGACACCACTCAACTGTTGAGAAATCGCAAGGGAAAAGACACACAAATGACCGATAGAAGGGCAATTGTCTGCATAGTTTGTGGATGGAGGAGTGCTATCAGAGCTAGCTTGACCTGTTTCAGTGCAAGTTTAGTAGCCACCACACATGGTCGAGTAGCCTAGTTGAAGCTGCAGTGACGAGCCTTCAGGCACAATCCGACTGAGAATTGGAGCAACTACAGTTGACAAGCAGGGAAGCACATAGATCATAGTCATAGGTAAGCAGGTGGGATGTTGGGTCGGGTGCAGGAGCCTGCATCAAACTTCCTGCGCCTACATCCAAAATAGTCTTGCCTTCAAAGTGGTGAATGTTCTCAAATATAGTTTTTTAATAAGCATACATCCTCACGTGTCACATTTGGGAAAAGGGTTGTAGGGAATCTCCACAATTCCTTCGTTGTGCATGTCTTTCCTTGTACCAAATCACTAACATTCGTGCATAGCTTTACTAAATAGAAGATATTTTCTCTCTTCAACATCTCATAATTGTAATGAACAATTGCCTCAAGATGTTGATTGTCAACGAACTTTTCCTCATGAGAAGGTGTCTTATCTTGAGGAGCAATTTTCTCATCAACCGACCATTTCAAGGTAATTTATAAAGAGGATGATAGAATAAATTTAAGAGAGATAGTTAAAGATGACTTCATATTTCCCTAGTTTGGTAGGGGAGGTGGGTAATGAGGCATTGATGGATCAAATATAAAAGGAAGAATTACAAACAATTTTGCATTGTTTCCAAAAGTATAAGAACCCTCACTCACTTCGTGGGACAATAGAATTCTTCTAGTGGTTCTATGACTTCCTTCAAACAAACCAAGAATTGCTGACAAATTAAAATACAAAAGCAGGATTTGGGAGCTTTCAATTCAACATTTCAGGCTTTAATCCCAAAAATTAGACAAGAATGAGATGATCTCAAACCCGTATCACTATGTAATTACATCTAGAAAATCATTGCATGTAGGGTCAAAATCCACTAAGTTGATTCCATGTCATTAGAACAATTTTTCATCCTTTATGGGAAACAAATCCATTACGGAATAGGAGTAGCCCAAGAAGTAATTTATAACATGAAACTAAAAAATTACAAGCAATGTTAGTGAGTTTGTCTTTCCAAGGCATATGATAGAGAAAATTGACTTTATTTAGGGCTACTCCTTCATATACGGTTCAATGTGCAATTGGTTAACCAGATAATGAACTATCTTTCCTCAATATCTTTGCAATTCTAATTAATGGCTCAGCCTATTCTTCTATCATGCTTACAAGAGACCATGGGTGGGTATGACTAATGGCTTCTCCACTATTTTTTACTGTAGAGTAGGTGGTCTCAACAGAGTTATAACAGAGTAAAAAAGAACTATAAGCTTGACAACTATACAAATAGGAATTACCCTAAACTTGACATATTTACTCTTTGTTGATTAAGTTTTTCTTTTGGATGATAGGATCAAGGTAGATGCAATTATGCTGAAGGACCCCACCCTTGAGGAACTAAAATTCCTACCTTAAAAACTACTAGGTCAAGTACTCTAAAGAGATCACTTCCATTGCATATTTTCTGTTAGCACTCAGATTGAACCTCAAGGCTAAGAAGAGGCAATCCGAGGTAACCACAAACCAAGATTTTGATCTGACACCTAGCCCTACCAGACTAGAGAGGGCTCTCTCTTTGCTAATGAAGGGCGGCTGCAATAAGTGAATCTTAGGCTAGCTATGAAGTATGGGGATTTGATTTGAAAGTTTTGGGTCGAAACAACAAGAGATAAACAATCATTGGGCTATGGAGTCGAGGCTGGTTTCTACCTGCAAACTTGGGGCAAAATAAGCATTATGCTCAGCCAGATAAATAATGTAGATGGGAGAAGAAAAGAGGAGAAAGCTCGCTACCCTACAAGCATCAATCAATGGATGAATCTCCAGTGGCAACTTTAACAGAAAGGAAAAGACAGGGTTATTAAACAGAGCAACTAACAAAGGATGGATTCTGTAAAAACAACCACTGCATTTAACAACATAGACATTGTGAAAGGAGCATCATGCGTGGATGGATTCCTAACACTTCCTTTAGAGAATGTTGTAACAAAATTAGTAGAAAAACACAATATGAAAATGATCTTATAAGGAAAACATGCTGAACATGAAACACCGTGATGGATCCCAAATTTTAAAGGGCAGAAACTGCTTCATTAACATAATATTCAGGAAAATTTACACAATCCAAAGCAGCAGTCTCTCTGTTGAAAATCAAACCCTTACATCCTCAAAAATATTCCTATATATACCCTATTACAAATTTATTTTGATTCCTCTACATAGGAATCAAAATAAAAATAAAAAATAAAATATATTTGTGCTCGCAAGTAAAATAAATTAAATTACAACTAAAGAATTTAATTAAATCGTCTAAAATAAAATGATTTTGCTGCAATATGTCGAACTGTTAGAAGTTTGTTGGAGTTTGTTCATGAAATCTAGGATTCCTTTGTTGAATCTGAGCCTAAAAGCTCTACCTCTTGAATGCCACGTTGCACCTTCCTGCACAACTACCCTCAAATTCTGGAGATGCATTTGCCACTTTGCCGAAATTGGGAAAAGGTCTCCAATATTTTAATGCTAAAAATATGAGTCAAATCAGCCACATATGTTCTTTGAATCTGAAGATGAATCGAACGCCCAGTTATTGCAATGACTGCCACCTATGCCATTTTTCAAGCCTTGTTTGTTCCAAGTTTCAATTGTAAAGGATCTAGAAAGCTCTGAGGAATCTGAAGAATCATGATCAATGGCATTGAGATCCCCATCCTCCATTACATAGCCAGGACAGGATGGCTTGTAAGCAATTTATGTTTTAACCTCCAATCCATTAATAACATCATTGTGCTTTCTCAAAGCTGAATGTGTTTTCATTGCTTGTTTAAATGGGTTCCCCAGCTTTTTTCAAGATAGCATGTAAATGGGCCTCCCTAACACCCCGAATATCTAAAGATGATAACAAATCATCAAATGCCTCAGCAGTGTCAATAACCTTCCAGATGCCATCCTCGATAGATAAAATTTTAAAGGAACATGCCCACTGGCCCTATCGAATTTTAGTAACATTATCCCATTTATCTTCGGGATAGAGAAACCCATTTGCGAGACAAAAAAACCCTTGTTTTGCTTTCAATGTCTTTGCTGAAGTCAATATTGAGCTCACAATCCAGCACTAATGCTGGAACCTTCTGAATACTGGAATGTACATGCTCTCCTTGCAAAAGAAACGTGCGATCTTTGATCTCAGGATGCAGAGACCTATCAATATCAATAGGTAATTAGCTCACAGACAACAACCTATGACTTACCACATTGAGCAGGGAAGAGCCAGTTCTCATGCTTTTCATGCAAACCTCTCAAATAATCTAATAACACGTTATTTTCTTCTGCTCTCTTTTGTAACTGCAAACGTCTATGGCATGTGTCTGGACTGGCCCTCAAGTAAATAAATCCATCAGGAACAAGCCCAGGTAAAACAAAAACAACTGGATCAAACCATGAATCATAGATGCTAACCTCCATCCCATTTGTCCACTTTGTCTCATGAATAGCTCGCACAAACACCATTTGATCGCTGAAAACACTTCTTTCCATGAGTCGTAGAGGCTTTAATCCACCTGCAGACTCTCTCTCTTGCATCACCCTCATTCTAAAATGTGTAAGCATACCGTTGAGGTTCAACATAGAAAGCATCCAATATATTGAAATGATCAGGCCCAATGTCTTGCCACTTAGAAATAGGCTCAGGAACCACCTCTACAAGGTCACGTAACTCAAGTGTCTCATTCACAACCCTCTGTAGAAATGTGGTTTTTCCAACAATAATATTACCTTCCACACAAAACAGTGAGGCTCTTTTTCTGCATTTTTCTCTCTCCATCCTGCACGGTTTCTTCTTCCAGCTCTTCATCCACACTCTCCTTGATGTAATAAGTTATACTCTCTGTGTGTTTCTTGTGGATGATCCCAATGGAACTACGTAGAAACTCAACCATCTTTTCACTACCATCTCCAAAACTGCTAATACAATGAGTTGTTAGACACTTTGGCCAATTATATTCCTCCACATAGAATTACTGATAAAACTTCCAGTTCTTCCTACAGGTAATCTTTTCATCAAATCATCATTTGGAGGTTCTGTTGCCAGTGCCAAAGCACCAAGTGTATCCATAATCAGATTGACCCAAAGCAACTGAACTAAAGTGAGGGGGGCAGTTCCTGTTATACATGCAGAAACAAAATTAAAAACTAGAGCAACCACATTAACTATCAGCTGGAACTGCACAAATTTTTGAATGTTTACATATACTGAACGCCCCCATTTTGCTACATTTACAATTGTTGCAAAATTGTCATCTAAAATTGCCACATATGCGCTTTCCTTCACAACCTTAGTCCCAACAATGCCCATAGCAAGCCCAATGTCGGCTTCATGCAAAGCTGGTGCATCATTTGTGCCATCACCTGTCACAGCAACAACTTCTCCCAGAGTTGTGCGCAACTGTCTCACCAAGGTGTGCTTGTCCAATGGTGAAGATCGTGCCATAACCTGAATCTTTAGTATCAGAGCTTCATCTCTTCTAAGCTCTTTTCACGAAAATCAGGTCCTTCAATTGCTACACCATCATCTGTTAAAATGCCACACTCTGCTGCAATTGCTTTTGTTGTGTTAATATTGTCACCAGTGACCATCCTCACTGTAATACCTGCAGCCCTACAGAGTTCAACAACTTCTTTGACACCAAGACGCACAGGATCCTTGATGCCAACAATGCATATACATGTATAACCATTTTTAGGAATGTTTTGTCTCCACTTCTGACCCTTTAGCAACATCATAGCAACATAGGTCAATGAGGCCAATGATAGCTGCAAGGGATGTCCGCAGATCATGATTCATATTTGCAAAAACATTGCTTTTATGGTTACTCTTTCTCTCTGATTGCTTTGTTGCCTCAAATTGTCGAATTAATCCTGCACAAAGGTGTATTTCTTTGCTTGTATCTCTTGTAAGTGAAAAAATGAAAAGCCAGCTTACAAGGAACATGCAAACCGCCAATGTGATTAGAAGAATCAATGTTGTCTGACTTTGACTTATCATGGGACCCCAAATGCTTTTATGTGGAATAATCAAAACAAATACCAGGGCTTTTCCAGCCAGATGAAGTGAGGCACTTTCTAATGTATATTGTGCACCTTGAATTCTTGCATCAGAGGTCCTGAAAGTTTTGTTGCCCAATCTGGATATATTATCCAATTTACTTTTAAGTTTTGAGATACAGAGCTGCTCCTGCCACCACAACATTACTAGATTTTGTAGCTTCCAATAGTATAGGTTTGTCTACATCACCTTCCACATGGAAAGTAGAACCCGTTTGTGCAAGCAAATAACCATCTTCTGTGGCTAGATACATATCAATACCTTGAAGGTCAAATTGCATTATGATGTTTGTTAAACTACTCATTGGCACTCCTAAAGCCACAACACTAGAAGGAGCTGCATTAGATGAATCTTTAACAGAAGCCAATGACCGGAATAAGAGTTCTTTAGACTGACCAAATGTCAAGCCCCAAGTAGTGAGTCCATGCTCATTATATAGTGCATCTTGAAACCATTTTGTTTCCCAGAAAGCATATGCACTTGTTGGAATTACCTCTCCGAATGGTTGTCATGTGCTAAAAGTAGTTGACTGATGATACCAGATATATCCTTGACTCCTTTCAGCTAATACATGTCTCTTTGAATTATTGGTTGTATTTGCAAACAGGATGAATGTCTCAGTAAAATTTGAATAGTAAGAGATGAGTAATCCATTTTTTCCCATGAAGAAAACTTGTGTTGTGTATGGATTATTTGAGTATACTAGGAAATTGCAGGCTTTACCTGCTCTTATTATGTTGAATATGAAGACAAGCTTCCCTTTAGTATAGATGACACCATTAGATTAGCTAAATGGGTTGCAGATGCATTGTTTCCCTCGAGAACTGATCTTGTGCTTGCTTTGGCATATGTGAGCCATTCACCACAAAGATTATTGGAAACAATAGCAACTGAATGTTGAGCATGTTTTGATGCAAAAGACCATGTTATTATTGTTACGGTTATAACAATTGCAATAAGGAACACCTTTAAATAATAAATCATGAGCAATATTTTCAAAGTGACATCAAGAAGCATCTTTGTGACTATATAGCCCAATATCATAAGCTCTTGGGAAGAGAGAAGGGCAGTGTCAAATTGTCAATACCCACTCTCTTGGCATTCAATATACTCTGGAAAGTCTTTGCCAACAAGGAAGTAGTCACCTCAACCATAGCCCACTGGATTTGCAGCTATAAACCATGAAAAAGGTGAGAAGTTTTCACAATGTAAAATTATAAGAACACATGTTAATCTAGGTTGTCATTGATGATGACAGTGACCGAGATGGAAAATATTCTTGCATGATCTAAATTCCCATAATACTCTAGAAGATGCCTTAGCCCTAACACATTGATAATACTAATGATGCCCTTAATATACATGAATGAAAACCTAAGTGTATGGAACCCTAAGCATATGAAGAATGAGCCCTAAACATAAAATTTTAAGAGTTGCCATGAATAAAATTAGAATTACAGCCTCACAAATTTAAGTTTCTTGATGGTAAAATGACCTTACTTAAGGTTGGGACTGCCATAGGCTTGAAGAGGGCAATTTTTCCTTTCTAACGAGCTATCACTTGCCCTCTAACTCCTTCTAGTTTGAGAGAAAAATGATTTTCAGGTTTGAATATAATATTTTTAAAGGTTAGCCAACCTAAGCCTACCTGTCCATGTCGGCCTCCCTCCAAGAGACGTGTCCCTTTATTAAAGGTCGAAGTCCTATATAAATATGACGTCCAACACCTCATTTCAACCATGAATTCGGTCAAAAATTCAGAAATTGAGCACAGAATTAAGAAGGAGGCCGAGAAGGACTTTGGCATCACGTTTTGGGCTAAATATTTGTGATTGGGTTACCTCAGGCTAGTGGACAGCTTGAACTAGGACAATCATCTTGAAACCTGAAGTATACACCTGTGTTTGCAGCATTGGATTGTGCTCATTTGCTAGAGGACAGAACTCTGATCTTTGTTACAGATTGCAGTCCCATGGAGGCTAGGCTCTAGCATTGGTGGCTTGGAACTACAACTCAGTTCTGTAGCTTGCAGTCCCATTGAAGAACTTCAGACCAATGATCCAAGGCTTGTAGAGGCTCGGATTAGTTAGCATTTATACCTCAAATCAGTGAAATAAAGCCACAGACCTGTGATTATATTAAACCAAACCTCAGACTTGTATTGCAGCCTAGTTTAGGCTTGGATTAGCTCAGTCCTGTGGATAGGTTTCTCCTTAACTCAGACTTCAGGGTGGCTTGGTGCTATTGGTTCAGTTACCTGTGGCAGCTTCTGTGTGGAGAGCTTGAACTTGCCTCCTGTAGAAGCTAGCATTACAGAGGGCTGTCTCGGATTGCAGGTTATTTTGGATTGCAGTCTTGGACTATGTCAAATCTGTGAGTTATCTTGTCTCAATTATTAAGTTATTGGCTACAACAGGTTCATTATCTAAAGCAGTGAAGTAGGAGGAGTACTGAAGATATTCTTTTCCTGTCATTTAAGAAGAAATTAATAAGGACATCATCATCACTGTTAGAGAATGTGACCTACAACAGTTCAAGAAGTAAAAGTGGTACCAAAGCACAACCACATAATCAAGAACAGTGTAATCACATCATCAAGGGAAGAACACATTTAGTTCTCAGAATTGAAGGAAGATCAAATGCATCATTTTTATCGTTAGAACAGATCTTAAGCATTGAAAATTCAACATAAAAGATCTTGTTTGAATGAGCATCTTTGGAGCATTGTTGTCCTAGAGCAACATTATAATAGCAGGGAATACTTGAAGAACACAATACTTGCAACTGGGAATACTTGAAGAACACAATACTTGCAGCAGTTTTTGGACAGACCCTTGTAGACTTCTTGTTGAAGCAGTGTAGAAGTTGGTCTTGGTGACATTCTTGGAGACCTTGATTGAAGCCCTCATGGAGTGACCTTGGAAAGATTGTTTGGGTACCATGAAGAGCTGTGGAGACACCTTCATGTGAAGAATAAGGTTGTCATTGATGACGTAATGTGGAGACTACAATGAAGACTAAGTGAATATTGGCAGGGCTCGTTGAAGAAGACATTGGGAGCCGTAAGTATAACCAAATATATCTTGACAGAATGAAGCAAGAGGTTGGAGCCTCATAGAGACCAGGTTGGTGCCTTGGTAGATAGGGTTGGAGCCCTTGAGGTTCGTGCCTCATAATTGACAAGGTTGGTGCCTTGGAAGATAGGGTTGGAGCCCTAGAGGATAGGAGTCCTCAAGAGACCAGGTTGGAGCCTGTACCAGATATAGGGTTGGAGCCCTTGAGGTTGGTGCCTCAGAATTGACAAGGTTGAAGCCTTGGAAGTCCAAGTCAGTGCTTGGAAAATACAGGTTGGAGCCTGGGAGATTGATGGTTGGTGTCTTCATCTAAGGTTGGAGCCCTACATATATTGTACTTGATTTATTGTAAAGAAGAAATTAATAAAAACATTTATTCTTACTGTTCATTTTGTGTTCTAAATATAAGTGATCTAACTGGTAAAAATAACAATTGAAAAGAAATACTGATTCACCCCCCTCTCAGTATTTCCAACAACACATGCATCAGGCGTAACCAAGAGTCAATCATTCATTTGGTCATATCTTTTGATCTAGAAGCCGGTTTTGGGAGTGCGATATACCGTTGTAAAGCTCTTTCCGAGATGCTTCTGATGAACAAGTTTAGGACATGATTTGCACTGAAGATTATGTGAAAAACATTTGTGAAAACTAGACATAGTAAGAGTCCAATTTGATTGCTGGTGACAGGCTGCAAAGATTGGAACTAACACTTTCTTCCCATTTACAGCTGTAATGATGTCCCCAAGACAAGCCAAACATAAGAATCTCATTTTGTTGTTTTCAGTCCAGCTTTTCCATCTGGTCCATTTACAGGACCATCAAGCACCAAAACTCTAGTGACACTTAGTTGCTCAACGGACTCATCCAGTGAAAATTTAGTGCCCAAAATGGGTCAAGTAATTTTCCAAAAATTTACTAACTGATCAACAATGACACTTACAGATCTACTGGAATTCAAAAGCCCACACTAGGTAATGCTCCTGATGGAGAGTACATATAAGTGTCTATGCCAATCAAATTTCCTGAACTATCAAGAAGAGGACCTCCAATGGTCCTTTACCATCTGTCTGGATCACATTGTGTATTGGATGGCCAGTTGCAACTGAAATTATCTACCTGGAAAGCCCACTAATGATAGCAGTCATCAAGGTGTGATCCAAACCAAATGTATTCCCAATTGCATACACTTTTTGTCCTATAAAAATATTTGCAAAAATTTCAACTGCCATGGGTATCAATTTATCTTTTGGCGCATTCATCCATAGCACTGCAACATCGTTATCTTGATCATGTCCAACTACCTCTGTGTCATGTGTTGACTAAACACCAATAGTTACTCTCAAATATAACAAGAAATTCCTGTCTTGATATGCTTTAGAAATATCTAAAACTGTCTATAATAGTGCTCACTTACCACTTGTATATTTCATGAATCAGTTTGGAAAGGGTCTCATTAGTAAGATCCAAGATAAGCAGGTGGGAGAGCTTTAATTATGACTGTAAGTTTATTTCAAAATAACACATGAAAATGCACCAAAATGCATTTCTAGATTCTTTATAAGTTATAACTACTCATCTGAGCAGCAGGCCTCAAAAATGCTTATGCAATTTGAGTTATTGCGTTAAAAGGCTGATTGCCAACATCATCTCTACTTTAAGTAGATATTGTTGGATGAAAGAGAAGTTTGCTAGCATTGATGCTTAAGTAATAGGGTTGGTTCCTCCAGCTGACATAGAAGGAATTTTGGCACTACGAAGTTTGGTTACTACTTGGGATATTTACAAAGTGTTGTTGCAGGGACATGAAAGTCATCATCTGGTTGAACACTTTTGTACTCTCCTTGATTGTAAGTTAGATATCCTACAAACCATATAATATGGTTAGCCTCCTTTTAGGTAAGGATGGGCTTCCTTGACCCTCTATAATGATGTTTACAATTTGGGGACTGTTGTAGCTCTTGGAACAATATCTTGGTTTGGTAACTGATGTGGATCTCATGTTTGAGTTTATGGATAGGCCCAGGATTAGAAGATCATAATATGATTTGGGCAAGATATCACCACCTCCTTTGTTTTGGTATTGTAGCAATGAAGATCACTTTGACAATCCTTTTCGAAATTTGTCCTCCAAACAACTCCTAAGGCCTCCTCAAGCTGCCCGTCAAATTGATCCACACAATAGTCATCACTTTGACCCAATACTTGACAAACTCTCGCTCCAAGTTTGTTGCCTAATCATTGTGGCAACTATCACTTGTTTAGGGCATATAACCATGAGATTTGTCCCCTCCTCATTGACTTCCACATGCTACCCTATCACGATTTAAAACTGATCCACAAGTTAGGATCCAACATCTACAAGAATGCACTGAAATACATACCTTAAGTTCACTGTTTTGAGGTCTCCTTCATTGCTACAATCTGGGCCTGGTTAGGGAATCACAAAATCCATTCTTCTAGGCTTCAATTCTGCCCAGAATTTCTCTAGATGAAAGTGGCTGCCCTTTGGACGTACCCTCCTCCTCAACGCTATTGTCTTGGGCATGAGTACATTCCTTTGGATTCACAAGATGCAAATATTTTTACAAAGCCTCTAGCAAATGCAAAGTTTAAGATGCCGAGGGAGAGACTAGGTTTGGTGGAGAACACTTTCCTTGCAAAGAAAGCATTTATAGTTTTTATCTATTGCTCAATTAGCTCTATAACACTAATGGCATATCAATAAGACTGATTTATACCATGTAATGATATGCTCCAACAGATCCATCTTCCTAGTTTCCTATGTGCAACAAAGAGAGAGCAAAGTGATGGCTGGACACTAATTTGTCGTGGAAGGAAAGTGGCAACGATGCAGAGAGAGAAAGTGAGGGCACATGCATGCTTCCAATTTTCATATACCAGACTCATCCTTGTCCCAAATTTAGAACTATTGTTCATATTTAGCATTCCAAATAGCTAGAGTTTGCTTTTACCAATTGTAGCATGTAATATCCCCAAATAGGGATAATAGAAAAATAACAATATTTCCAAAACTTGGGCACATAAAAATATGAAAATTTATTGGTATATAAAAAATTCTACACTAAACCCAGATTTATATTCAAATCACTGATCTGATTTTTCTACTAAAAGAAGTAAATTTCTAAGTATTTATGAACTTAGAAAAAGTACAACAAATCCCTTTATTTCTTCCCAGAAATTCCATAAATGAAATGCAATGACTTTCTTTTAATTTTTCTGAGTTAAAACAGAATTAAGTATGTACATTTAAACACAAAGTACCTCAGGCACTATTTTTTAAACCCTAGTCATCCTCTTGAATGTTCAAATTATTAGAGCTGTCATTTGTGTGAATACAATTTTTCGGTTTCTTATGATTAATCATTAACCTATAAATCTAACAAATCTGTATATGCCCATTACTTCAATAGTTTTGACAGTAGTAGATGGTATTGGTTGCATATTGTTTAGTTTTCATTTATCATTCGTCTCATTTGATTGTATGTATTTTGTAGGTTATTGGCCATGTTTTTCTTGTAATAATGTTTTTGGACATTTTTTCCAGCTAGTGCACTTTTTGGAGGTTTCTCTGACACAAGAACCAACTTAGAGGCACCAAAATTTTCAGCATTTTGGGTAGCAGTTTCAGAAAAGGAGAATAAAAGTTTTTCCAATGTTTCTGTAAAGAATAATGTTACAACTATTGGTGATGCGGCCAAGGTAGTTGTCAACAAGAAGAAGAAAAATAAGATTTATATAATGCTTATAAGGTTCAAGAGAAGGAGGAAGATGTGAACCTTCCAGAACCATCCAAAGTAGTAACCGATGTTGTCAAGGGTAAGACTTCCTCAAAAGAGCCTGAGAAGCAAGTCTTGAAAGAAGTGGATGACTGGGAAGATGCAGTTGAGCTTTCAACTCCTATGAGTCAAGTAACTATTTTAGTTACTAAATGTTCAAGAGACAGAAAGTACTTGAGTGAGTTTTTTTGACAATCAAGGATCAGTGTAAAGATCTACCAAATCATTTTGAAATTTGTCCAGACACTATTGAATTACTTGGAAATTCCCAAGCACTTGCAAGTCATGTAGGAGAGGCTGATGCATTAGCAAGCACTGCAAGAGGTCTTGAAAGGCAGCCGAGTGGGAATTATCTACTTGAACGTTGTGGGAGAAATATGGCCAGTTTGGATGATGATAGATGGGCCAAGTTGGTGGAAGCTTTTGCTGCTGGCTGTGATATGCGGATGGATGTGGGTCTAAGTGGTTCCTCTTCTATGTTTCAACTTGGCTAAAGTTATAATATTTGCTTTGCAAGAAATACTTGTGCAACACAAATGAGTATGAATGGCATCCTTCCTGGAGGGCCTTATGTGCAAGCACCATTTCCACAAGTTGGACAAGTGAGAAATAATTTTGTTGTTGATAGGTGGCAGCGTGCTTTTGGTTCGCAGAAGGGTTTGATTCCTCCTCCACAGCCTTCTTTGCCCACAATTCATAAATTAGAGAACCGATATGAAGTGGGCAAGGTTTCTGATGAGGATCAGTTGAAAAATGACAAATTAAATCCATCCTTAATAAATTAACGCCCCAAAAATTTGAAAAACTTTTTGAACAGGTCAAAGAAGTGAATATTGACTCTGCATCATGTCTTCATGGTATAATATCTCAAATATTTGACAAAGCCTTGATGGAGTCGACTTTTTGTGAAATGTATGCAAAATTATGTTTTCAACTTGCTGCAGGATTACCAGAATTTTATGAAGATAATGAGAAGGTTGTTTTCAAGTGAGTTCTTTTGAACAAATGCCAGGAATAATTTGAAAAAGATGAAAGAGAAGAGGCAGAGGCTAAGAAAGAAGAAGAGGACGGTGAAAAAATCATTTCAGTAGAAGAAATACGGGAGAAGAAGGTTGCAACACAACGATGAATGCTAGGAAATATGAGGTTTATTGGTGAGATTTATAAAGAAAGTATGTTGACTGAAAGAATTATGCATGCATTCATCATGAAATTAATTGGTGAATTTCAACATGCAGAGGATGAAAATCTTGAAGCTTTGTGCAAACTGATGAGCACTATTGGTCATATGATTAACCATTCAAAGGCCAAGGAACATATTGATGCTTACTTGGATAGGATGACAAAAATGTCCAATACCCAAGGGCTTCCCTCTAGGTTGAGGTTCATGTCGAAGGATCTGATTGATCTGAGGAGGAATGGATGGAAACAAAGGTGGAAGGTTGAGGACCACAAGAAAATAGAGGAAGTGCATCGAGATGCTATGCAAGAACTACATAGACAGGGAGGCCGCTCTCGAGGTACCAATATGGGACATGTAGGTCGCAGACTTGTGACACCACTTGATCATGGTGTGAGAGGACCTGTGATGCCACCTTACATGGCATGTGCACAAATGGGTCCACTTCCACATATGGGTGGGATTAAAGGGCCACAACCCCATATGGGACCACGTGATTGTGGATTCACCAGTCAAGATGCTCAGATTGTGGATTGGGCTCAATTTGAAAATTGGTCTATGCCAAGCCCTTCAACACACATATTTTCTGATGATGGCCACTTGAATCTTGGTCCTAAGGGAGGTCTTGGAAAGGGAATAGCAGGGAGGGCTCAACCTCTTCCATATGCCAAGAGTGCTCTAGCAGATATTCCACCGTTCACATCTTTGAGTGATAGACGAAGAGGTGTATGTATGATTTCAGGTTGCAGTTCTGACCAGATGCCAATTGGTATGAGAGATGAAATTTTGACAAGGACTTATGCTACAAAAAAAACTTTATTTGCAAAATCACGTGTCCAGGAAATAAATGTTTTGGATAATGACAGAAGAGAGTTTAAGAATTCATACTCATCAGGTGACAGAGGTGGGAAGATTGCAAATGTTGAATTTCAACAAGTGACAAGGTTGTGTCAATCATGGCAAAAACAAAGTGGTTGAAATAAGGGTCAAACCATGCTGCCAATAGGAAAATAAAACTGTGCGAAGAAGGGGTGGGCAACATTTTGGTTGGCAGAAAAGGATCTACCAACATCACCTCGAAGAAGCACGTAGTTTCGAGAGTAGTTTGCTAGGAGAGGTGGGAAGGTATGGTCGAAAGTTGTTGGTGGAAGAACTATGGCCTGCACGCAAACCCGCACTCGAAAAAAAAAAAACCACAAGAAGCATAAGGTGGCAACTCACTAAGAAGGAAGCAGCACATGCTAGACTAGTCGACACCACTCAGCCGTTGAGAAATCGCGAGGGAAATGACATGTAAATGACCGATAGAAGGGCAGTTGTCAACATAATTAGTTTGTGGATGGAGGAGTGCTATCAGAGCCAGCTAGACCTGTGTTAGTGCAGGTTTAGTAGCCACCACACATGCGATCGAGTAGCCTAGTTGAAGTCACAGTGATGTGTTGTCAGGCACAATATGACCGAGAATTGGAGCAACTGCAATTGACAGGATGGGAAGCGCATAGATCGTAGTCATAGGTAATCTGTGGACTGTCGGGTTGGGTGCAGGAGCTCGTGTCAAACTTTTTGCGCCTACATCCAAAATAGTCTTGCCTTCAAAATGGTGAACGTTCTCAAGTATAGTTTTTTAATAAGATACATCCTCACATGTCACATTTGGGAAAAGAGTTGTAGGGAATCTCCACAGTTCTCTTACTGCCCATGTCTTTCCTTGTACCAAATCACTAACATTTGTGCATATCCTTTACTAAATAGCTAATCTTTTCTCTCTTCAACATTCATAATTATAATGAACAATTTCTTCAAGATGGTGTTTAGCGTCGAACTTTGCTTCATGAGAAGGTGTCTCATCTCGAGGAGCAATTTGCTCATCAACAGACCATTTTGAGGGAATTTATAAAGAGGATGATAGAATAAATTTAAGAGCGATAGTTAAAGATGACTTCATATTTCCTCAATTTTGTAGGTGAGGTGGGTAATGAGGTATTTATGGATCAAATATCAAGGGAATAATTACAAACAATTTTGCACTATTTCCAAAAGTATAAGAACCCTCAGCCACTTCGCAGGACAATATAATTCTTCTAGGGATTCTATGACTTCCTTCAAACAAAGCAACTAAGAATTGTTGACAAATTAAAATACACATGCAGGATTTGGGAGCTTTTAATTCAACATTTCAGGCTTTAATCCCAAAAATTAGACAAGAATGAGACGATTTCAGACCCATATCACTATGTAATTGCATCTACAAAATCATTGCAAAAATTAGTGCATGTAGGGTCAAAATCCACTAAGCTGATTTTGTGTCATTAGAACAAATTTTCATCCTTCCTGGGAAACAAATCCCTTATGGAATAGGAGTAGCCCAAGAAGGAATTTATAACATCAAACCAAAAAATTACAAGCAATGTTAGTGATTTTGTCTTTCCAAGGCATATGATAGAGAAAACTGGCTTTATTTAGGGCTACTCATCTATTTGGGGTTCAATGTGCAATTGGTTAACTAGATAATGAATTGTCTTTCCTCAATATTTTTGCAATTCTAATTAATGGATCAACCTATTCTTCTATCATTCCTACAAGAGACCATGGGTAGGTATGACTAATGGCTCCTTTTCTATTTTTGACTGGAGAGTACGTGGTCTCAATAGAGTTGTAATAGAAATAAATCAGATTCAAATTTTATAGATATAAAAGATAAAAACAAATGTCAATGTCTTTGTTTGATTGTTACTTGACTCTGTTGTGGGCATGTTACATGAAATGTGATTGGAAAAAAGATGGTGAAACAATGCATATCACGTCTTGGATATGGTTCATTTGCTATTAGAGATCGCTTAGCCACTTGAGCCATCGACTTTGGAAATGTTTCTAGTAGGAATTCCTATAGTTTTTAATGTTGTGATTATTTCACCTCATGGTTATTTTGGGCAAGAAAATTTTTTAGGAATGCCAGACATGACATCAGTGGATAGGTAAACAAATCTTTTATAATTGCAATTTCCATTTCATGATATCCTCTCTATATTGTTTGATTGTATTTTGGATGTTTCTTTTGATTTTGTTTTGTCTTTTAACACTTAATATCATGTTCATTTAAACAAAAACCAAATCTTGAAGATGAAATTAGTATTACACTATATTGATTGGAATCCTTATAGCTATTTTGTGTTAAAATATTTTCATGACTATCAGAAAATGTTACTTTCATGTTGTTATTTGAGTACATGTTGTTTATGTACTTCTAAGTTCATGCGTTAGAAAATGAAATGTTGTTGTGAATAAAACGACAAGGATTAAACATCATACTTCATATTATTTGTTTTCACAAGTTATCTGCAACTTGAGCTTTTTAGCATATAACTTAGCTGACATGATTTTTCCTAAGCTTTCCTTGAAATTTGAATACTAAGTTACTAAGGTGCTCTTTTCTATATATGGTGAAATTTTATTTTCTTTGTTTATACAGGTTATTTGGCCACATTATAGTGGCCATTATCGCTCCAATGAAGAAAATTTGTTCGAGTTTCTTACTTGTATGGAGAAAAATGGCTTTGACATTGCTGATGTTGAGGTATATGTCGTATAAACTATTTATAGTTTAATTTAGTTTATATTCTAGTGTTCATTGTCTTTCATGTCTTACACTCTACATTGTATCTTCTTTTGTTTTCAGAAAATGAACTCAGTATTGATGGTAAGAAGCAGGAATTGAAAAGAGGGGAGCAATAACATTGGAGCAACAAATGCAAAAAGAGAGAGGAGAATTGGTTTGGTGATACTCTTAGAGCCAATATCCCACATAAGACACACATAAAGACTGATGGTCAAGTCTTCCGAGTTTGTGAATTCACCTACAATTCCTTGACAACACAATGATAATGTTTTGAAGTGATGTAACATCATTTTGTGTGTAAATTGTGGTCCAACCAATATTAAGTTGGAAACCCATATTGTAATACTTTAACATTTCATATAATATAATTTATGTGGTTGAAATTATTTATAGTTGCATTTGATATTGCTTAGTATTCTAATTAACATATGCAACTTTGTGTTTTCATATTAGGTGAACATGCACATTGTATGCCATTTTTTAAATCATACAAATTAATTTATGTCGATTAATAATAAACACAAAATCAATTTGAAACTACTAAATTAGTAGTTTATATTGATTAATGATGAACACAAATAAAATGAATATACGACTAAATTAGTAATTTATAATGATTATTAATGAAAGTGAATGAAATGAATATAAACTATTAAATTAGTCGTTTATATAATGAATATGAAACTACCAAAAAAAGATAAATGACTACTCCAAATGATAAATTTGTGATTACAAATGACGACTAAATTTTGCATATATATGACTATTAGTAGCTAATTTACAGTATCTTATAACATGACCAAAATTTAGTCATATTTATTCGGTCATTAATTGGTTTTAAGCTATGACTAAAACTTGCATATATATGACTATTAGTGGCTAATTTACAGTATCTTATAACACGACCAACATTTTGGTCATATTTATTTGGTCATTAATTGGTTTTTTCAGGTGATCATATAGTAATATATTTTGTTGTATATTTGGTCATTAATTGTGACAATTAATGACCAAATCAATGACCAAATCAATGACCAAATCAATGACTAAATTAATGATTAAATCAATGACTAAATTAACGACCAAATCACTGACTAAATTAATGACCAAATATACTACTAGACAACAAAATTGAGATAACCAATTAATGACATAATCGGTTGATAAGTGAACCTTGAGGATAATAAGCACCTTGCGGTTGAGCGAGTGGACGGAATCGAGCAGTTGAGTAGGTTACCGATAGGTAAACCTAGCCGACTATAAGCAGGTAGAATCGTCTCTCGAAACGATGGAACCTGGGATCGAGAGCAAAGCGTTGAATCGTTTTCTTCCGAGCCGTTGAACCGAATCTGATGGCCACCAGGTTGGCCTTTAGGAAAGGTTGGCCCGATGGTTGCATGACCAGGTTGTCCCTGATAACCAGGTTGACCCGAAGGAGGAGCATAGGTTGTCCTTGAGACACGAATTTTTGGCCATACGAAACGTGTGGCGGCAGTTGTGGTGCCAAAGTTTGTCCCTGTAGCGGATAGTTTTGCCCCCCAGGAGCATGAGATAGTCCTGGTTGATTCTGAGGTTGACCAGACGGACCGTAGGGTTGACCATGTTGGACCAAAGGTTGACCTTGTGAAGGTTGGCCTTGTGGACCGTATGGTTGTCTTTGTGGACCAGAGGCAGGGCCCTACTGAGCTAAAGGTTGTCCCGATGAGGGTTGTCCTTACAAGCTAGAGGGTTGCATAGGTAAGGTGGGTCCAAGATGAGTAACGGTCTGATTAGGATCATAGACAGCTTGATAAGGATCAATAGGAGGCAAATAAACAAGATTACCATACACATCATAATGATGCAGAATTGAATAAATGGGATTAACAACAACATCATAGTGATGGAATTGAGGATTACCAAGAGATTGGAGGGGTTGAGAACCCTAAGAGCTCTGCTGCTGAGCAGCCAATAGATACTCTTCAAAAGTAAGGCCACTAGGAATCACAGGAGTAGTGGAAACGACACTAGAAACAAGTGGGGCCTATGCAGCACTAGATTGTGATCTGCTAGGACCGGGATTAACAGGCCATGTTGGATTGAGAAAAATAGATTTTCTAGTGTGAAAATATCCTGACGATTGAGTGTTAGCAACTGGTGTGGATGAAGCCACACAGACAGTCGGTTGGACTGGAACAGATGTAACAGTAACCGATGATCTAGGTGTCAAAGGTGACAATCCTAACCAAGGGAGGACTAAACTTTGAGGAGGAATTAATGTATTGGATTGTGCGATGGAAGAAACACCAGATAGAATCTGACTCAATGACCTATATCTAGGCAAAAGTGACACCGATGGTGGAGAATACTGAGTAGAAACATGAGGAACATCTTCTGGAAAAAGCTTATATTCTCCTGTAGAAACAAGAATTCTTTCACTACAAACCGGACTGGATGAATACATGTCTGACTCTGTCGTAAGATCTTCAAAAAGACTACGAGGACTAGGAGTCACAATAGCAGCAAAAAATGGTGAAATCGATGTAAGAGGAGGAAAATCTTCTTCATCCCCAAAACTAGACCAAGCACCAGAAGGAGGCCAACTGAATTCAACTGGCCCTTCAAGAGGAGATCAAGTAGCAAGAGGTAGGAAAAACGGGAGAATAGGTTGTGCAAACTCGGTAGACCTGGTGGACTGAGGTGTTTCAAAAGAAACGTTTGGGAAAGAACTACCACTAGGAGGTAGTGAGGACGACGAAACTGGTAGTTCCGCCACCGTGACTATATTTCAAAATAGGAAAGAAAAATATAACCAATCGAGGGCTCCAAGATCAAAACTAAGGAAAACAAAAATAGGCCAAGAAACGAATTTCATTGTTTCATATTTTAAGAGTCAAGAAATAGGAAAAAGATGACTCTAGTCACTTTCAATTTTAAACGAGCATGAAAGGACAAGTGCTCGACGATCTCCTCTCTTTTTAAGGAGTCATGAAAATATCAAAATGGATACTCAGGTACTCTAAACAAGAGGGTGTACCAGGTTCCCATGAACTTCCATATACACCTTGGTGATCAAATTAAAGAGAAATGACCAAGGACTTAATGTACGTGCATGTAGTTTCCCCGAATACTGTGTTCAGTGTATCACGTTTAGAAGGTGGCAGACTCGGCTTCCTATGGATAAAGGATTGCAACCTAGAGGGGTCTCCCTTTATATACTCGACGATACGGGGAGCACAAGTCTGTACTAGTGCTGTCTAAGGCCAAATGGCGAATGACAACTACTAGGTTTTAAGACGCCGGAACACGTCTCTAGCCTAGACCACTAAAAATGTTTCATTAGGTTTCAATGCTTCCTTAGGTTAATTGAGTGAACTTTAAAGTTGATATTGGATTATGTTTCAGTTTTAAGGCGCTATCAAATTTGGATCTCAAATTTCCTGAAATGCAAGCTATATGCAAATGAACATCATTTCCGATTCAATGAATTATAGTTACGAGAAGGATAGAGATCTTTCAAACAAAATAAAACAATGACAATATGTGAAGAAATCCACTAATGCATCGAGCACAATCATACAAAAATGAAACTTGTTCCTAGACAATCAAACGCTAGTTATGCAAAAGAATATTTCACTTTCGATGCAAAGAAAGAATGCAAAATATGTTTTTTTTTTTTTTCAAAATTTTCAATGAAAAGAAGTAGATGATGCACTAATTACATGAAAAAATGAAAACAAACACTAGCTTGAGTATTGTGTAGGAATTGAAATTGAATGACTCAATGAACCACAAATCAAACACAAGAAAGCACTCAAACTAATGCTGCAATCTTCCAAACCAAGAGAAAGTTTTCAAAACGATCCAATACAAGAAATGTAATCTATGCTTAGAGCAATAAGGAAAAGAATCAATCGAGAAATGAAATGATCCCTCAACCAAAGCAATCACTCAAAAAAGATCAAGAAAACTTAGTGCAATTGACCCAAGAATGAGATTAACAATAATCAAAACGACTTGGTTTCCAAACAGAAGGCTCGGTGCACCAAAAAACTTAGAAACCCTAAGGCCTCAATTTACAATGATAATAAAATGGACAAATGACTAAGAAAAACAAGCCGACAGCAGTCAAAACAGTCCCAAAGGCATAATTACACATAAAAAATAACCCAGAAGCAAGCAAAATTGACCAAAAGACTCATTAAGTAGGTCAAACCAAATCCTGCAGGAGTCGACGCGACTATAAGGCTGTATTCAGTGCCAAACGGGGGTTGGCGCGACCGCAAAAAAAGAAACCTACGCCAATCGACGTGACTATTTAGATGAAAAACGCGCCAAGCCAATTAACTATGGGAAAAAGGAAAAAACCAAAACTCAATGAGCAGAGGTCAATCTTGAAACTTTGGAGCTGAACAGAGGAGGTAAACTAAGCAAGAAAACCAGGAAAAGACAGATAAGAAAATCGATGATTAAAACTAACCCAACAAGATGAAACGACAAACTCACACTAATCCCCATTGGAGTCACCAATTTGTTAAGCAGGTAAATCCTCTCTGCAACCAGAGACAATCCCTCTAGCCCTAGAGTGGGTCTAGAAAGAAAGAGACATGCTAGAGTGTTGATTCATAATTATTTAATGAAAGAGGACATGATATATCGACCTACCTGGAGTCCAACGCTGTTGTCGTTGCTGTAGTGGTGGTGGCCTCTCGCTCCTACCTTGGCAAGTCACAATCCTTCTGCAATCATGCTCGGATACCTGCACATAGAATCAGAAAACAAGAACAACATACGACATAATAAAATTTCATTCATAACTATTAGCCAGTTAAAGAGGGCTAAACATATTGCATTAAAAAAATTTCATAACACAAAAGTGGAACCAAACAGTAGTCACGTATATGTATTAATGAAAGGAAGAGATACAACCAAAGCTTTGACGTCGTGGTCTCCTCCAGCGGGGTTTAGCTGAAGCGCGTCTGATATGTTCATCAGGGAATTCAGACGGGGTGAAGGCATGGACTCAAGCTCTCTCAGAAGGCATGGAATCGAGCTCTCTTAATGTAATTTCTTCTTATTCTATCTCTTCAGAAGTTCCGCTATAGTATTTTCAATTCTCCAAGTTCAGCTAGCTTATGCAAAGAGAGATAGCTTCTTTTTATAGAGGAAAAGGAGGAGGTTAGGATCCCTACAAAGGTGGGAGGGAGGCTTATCCTTTAGGAGGTTCCCATAAGAGGTGGAAACCATAAACCAAAGGAGGAAGTCCATGGTTTATCAGTTCAACCACTCCCAATGACTCATCCTCGAAGTTGTTGGAATGGAATCTCCGCCTCTATTTTTTAAAAAAATTCCATAAATAGCTTGGTGCAAGTGTTAAACTGAGATAGAGTGCCAGCTGGTGTGGGGCCTAGTGTTAATCTTCCTCTTCAATGCGAGGGCATAACTTACAACTCGCGCCTAGGAAAAAATAAGGGTTTTTGAGTCTCTGCTTAGGGACTTGTCAACAGAAGGAATATTACTCTCATGCAAAGGGATACAATGATGGTCTCTGCAAGGCATTACACTGCTTATTGATCACGGAAATGACCCTCCAATGGGCGAGATGGGGATTGTAGGGACAGTGACAAAATGCTATGTAACAATATGCTTTGTAGAATTGACGCTTCTCAACCTACCAGAGTGCAACAAGTCAGTCTCAATACTGAACCATCCTATGGAACTGTCACCATTTGTTAAGTATATGGCCTTTCGTTATATTCACGAGTTATCTAGGATAGCATTATGGATACAGAATGTCTTCAGTAGACAATTCTACAACTTGAGATTGTATAAAATAACATGAATTGACGCTCCCAAAGCACGACGGGTCACACCAGCTTGACCTTATTAATAACTACATGTGATTAATGCTCCTAGAGCATGAAGGGTCACATTAGTTTGTTGAATAATTGCAATGTTATTTTTATTTATTTATATAGATCATCTCTTAAATCCAGCAATGACACAGTAGGCTTGTGAGATACCATTCATAGATCGGTTAAAAGTTTACACATAACAAATCCTTTCATCTTTCATCATATGAACAAAATTAATGCTCACTATTAACACATATAAATCACCATAACAACCACTCTAACTACATGATTAATTAGATAAAATTAACATATAAAAACCATGCTCACAGACCCAACTACTATGACATGAAATCGATTATTGCCTTCTCCTTGAATGCCCGGATGGCACACAACGAATTTTCAAATAGATTTTTCATTCTGGCATCTATGTTTGTGGTGCATAGCTTTTAGGTATTTGAAGAGTTGTAGCACATGGTGAACATTTGTGAGTCTTGTGCTTACATGGCTCCAATAGTCTGCCCTCTTTCCGATTTGGATTGAACCCGCACAATGACTCCTCCACAATCGATGAGATTTTCTCCTAAGGCTACCATTGTCTTCAAATTGGGTTTCCTCATCGATTTGAATAATAATAAGGCATAATGTAAAACCTCTTTTCCAAGGTCGATCACCAAACATATCTCAAATTGTTTATTGTTGCGTAGGTAAATTCGTCTTCCTCGCAAGTATTGCATAATTGAATTTTGAATTTTCATAGGCATTTCCTTCAACAATAACATGCAGTGCCAATTTCTTAACAAACATGTTTTCATATGGGCATAAGCTTCTCGGTCCCTTTCAATACCATGGGCGAACTGTCCCTTGACCTACAATGTATTTGGCTTCGGGCTTTGATAGATAACTGAGAGCGAAAGAACACTCCACAGTCCCCCGACTTTGACGGAAGTCGTGATCTTTCAACTAGAAAATAATAATTGAGAAACAATAACTAAAATGGAAAGCTCTGAGGTGAGCTTGACTCAACCTAAGAGTGCATGCTCACAGGATAATTCTATAACATTCACCAAATCATTCGTACTTAAATAATATTGGAAATATGTTGAGGGATTGAACATATCCTTAAAAATAGGATCCAATCTAACTAATCACAACATATCACTGATTATATAAAGATCTAGATAATTCTAAATTTCTCCATTATTCCAAGTTCCCCTCTTCATGGATAAATGGATCAAAGCATAGCATGAATAACATATGTCTGTTGGTCTCAGTATCAACTAGGCTTACAATGGTACATAAAAAAAACTTGATAACTGAGCTTTCATTTTTGTTTTCTTGCTAAAGAGTCCATGCTTGTTCATTTTCTCGTGAGGTTCATCTTCACTTTTCTTGCCATAAGATAGTGGTGAAGCTTCTCCTCTTTTCTATGTTTTCTACGCCCAAGGTGGAACACTTGAAATCTTAATCTCCTCTTTTTTTATCTCGATTGTAGGCCAACATTATTTGTATTCAATGTTGCAAGTTATTGGGACTTATTGTTGTCCTTAATTTTCACAATTGGTTCTTCTTGGTTGCTAATATATGCACACTTAAAAACAATGTTAGATTCATAAAAACATCCACACATATTCTTGTCATCCTTCTCTTTTAAGAGCGCCTTCCTTTCTTCATCTTTCTTTGCTGACATAGTTTGTTGATTCATGCCTTCAACCTATTTAATCAATCATGTTTTTGCAAACATGTTGTCGTGCATTTGATTTGTATATAGAGATAGTTTTTTTTTTCACCGAATGAAAACTCATCAATAAAATGATTTTCATGCATCAAATTTATCCACTCGTCATGAGATACATAGTTCTCATCATATTTGACTTCATAGGTCTTTGCATCAAGGGAAACTTTCTTCATAAAAAATTTCTGATTCTACATCATGATGGCGAATTAAAGTTATGTGACACACAAATTTAGTTCCCTTTCTGATCAATTAAAGCAACTAGAAATAAATGGGAACAACTAGCTCTATATGATTCAAAGAACCTACGTGCTTGATGAATACAAAATATTCTACTTCGCACCTAATTAAACGACCAATACTTTTCACATCACTGACCTCGTTCGAATCCTCTCGCATCGAGTTTTCTCTTCCCAACGGGAAAATAGGTATGATTTACTACAAACCTCTTCACACACTCTTTAGGTTAAACACTAACTCCTCCACTCACTTTGGCAGAATCCTGCCATGCTAACTCCTCCACAACTCCACACGATGTTCAACTCAACTGCTCCAGATGCACAGGACTTTGCACTAGCCAGTATTGATACACAATCCTTGCAACATGAAAATTACCAATGACTCACACAACGTTGGCCTTTTTTTATGAGTGACTACTCAAATATTATGAAGCTCAGGCCCTGCCATAGGAAAAGTCTAAATTCTCTCTGAAATCCCAAAATGAAAAACCAATCAATAGTAAATATTAAAAATGGCAAGGAAGTCTTAGATTTTGTGGAAACAAATGATTTGGGCCAAGTCAAAATTGCTTCCGTTGACAAAATAGGAAAATGGATTTGGGTAAATGAAAAACAATACCAAGGTATTTTAAAGCGCGTACTTGCCCGCTTTAAATGGGAACAAAGAAGAAGAAAACAGACCCAGAAAAAGAAAAAAAAAGAAGAGCAATAAAAATAAAGAAGAGTCAATTATGTACAGTCCCACAACTACACCTCTTACTTGGTCATCAGATGTCTATGTCCAAGAACTGATGAAAGCTAGGGCAAGGCTGGAAATTTTAGAAGCCAACAAACAGGAAAGATACCACAAAAATTCAGAGATCATATTTGCAAATCAATGTTTAATGGAATGTAATATAATTTTGAAAGAGCAGGTAACAATATTACAAGATGATATAGAGGCAGGAAAACGAGAATGGGAAAACATCAAGGCAGCATTGCAAAGCAGGAATGACACAATGACAATAAAAAAAGATGTGATAATCTCTAAAACAACTTAGGTAGCCTACACAAATGGGTCAACAAACAGTCCTTTCTGAAAAGAAGGCAGAAGAGAACAAGAAGACATACATTCCAAAAGAAATCAAAACTAGGGTTGAGGACACTAATGGTCACAGGATAGAGGAAAAAAAATATGTAAGTTCTCGTAGAGCATAGGAAAGAGAACATAAAGAAATAAAAGAGAGAGAAACAAACTATATTAGAGGAATAAGAGATTATGGAAAGAATGAAATAAATTTCAACTTGACAAGGGAATTTTTGAGAGAGAAATTACAGTGGAAAGGGAAAATTTTTCAAGCAAGGAGGGTGGGAAAGATATGTGAGGAAAGACCTCAGCCTATAAAATTCATCATGGAAAGTGTATAAGAGAAACGTCATCTCTTAAGCAAAAAAAAACTCTTGAAAGGCTCACACTTCTTCCTAGATAAAGATTTAACTAGCAAACAAGAAGAAGAGAGAAGAGAAGAAGTGGAGAAAGTTAGAGCAGCAAGAAACAAAGGGAAAAGAGCATGGTTGTATAATGCTAAAGCAGTTATTGCAGTGTTTGGGCCTCATGGAAAAACAGGGCAGCAATTTGACAATGAAGAAAAAACAGGTAGTTCTATAATAGGGAGGAAAATAACATGATCAACATGAATGAAAAAGGGTGAAGAGTTAAATTCGAGTCTTGTGTGCCAAACCGTGTAGCAACCAAATCCTACCCTGGTCTACCTAAGTCTAGTTTGTTGGAACTGTAGAGGTTACCCTTGGAGGAGGGGACTTGGGAAAGGGCCTATTACAGAAGGTAGAGACATAATTTGTCTCACAGAAACTCATGAACATGATGGTTGCAAAACTCCTATGTTTGACGGTTATTTGAAGTTAGAAGTTTGGAACGTGGTAGCAGAAAATGGAAAAGGGTACGGAGGAATACTGGTTTTAGTGAAAGAAAAATAAGGTCGTCACATTCAATTAGTGAAAGAAGATACAAATAAGAAATATTTATGGTTCAACATAACAGAGAATGAGAACAACATTAGAATTGCGGCATGTTATTTTGCACCTCAACTATTAAAAACTTACAAAAATAAGGGATTGCACAACAAAGATCCATATGCAGCTTTAAAGCAAGATATTTTCACATATTCTCAACAGGGAGAAGTTCTTTTAGTGGGAGATTTCAATGCTAGGACAACAAATCAACAAGCTAGTATTCTTTGTTGCAAAGAGGATCTCAATCCTATATGGTTCATTGAAGAGGAGAATTATCGATGGATGAGATGTTCAGAAGATGACAAAGTTAGTAATCATTTTGGAGAGGAGTTGCTTACGTTGTGTGGTGCTTTCAACTTAATAGAAAGAACGGGGCAAGTGCAGTTGACTATGTTATTGGTTCACAACACATACAATGGGGCAAGTGTAGTTGACTATGTTATTGGTTCACAAAGCCTAGTAGAAAGAATAGATGAAGTTAAGATTGGACAACATATTTGGGACTTAAAATCAGATCATAACCCAATTTATATAAAGTTATCTTGGTTAGAAAAAAGACAAAATAGAGGAAAACCCAATGTTCTCAACAATCGACATCAAGGGGAAAAATTCTTCTAACACAAGAAAATTGTACTATCTTCAAAACAATGTTGAGAAGATCAATTCAGAATGAGAAAATTGATCCTCAAAGCCTCAACAGCCATGAGTTGACAAATATAATCCATGGTGCACTTGAGAAGTGCAAAAGAGCAAAAAATAGGAAAATTAGAATCAAATTGTTTTCCCGTGAATTCATGGTTCGATAAGGAATAAAAAATGGCAAGGAGAACCTTGAAAAAGTGAGAGGGGAAGATGAATGTAAAGTTATATAAGTAGATTTTATAAAAGAAAAAATATGAGTTCATGAAAACAAGGCAGGAAGAGCTAATATATCTAGGCAAAAATAACCCAAAATTTTTTTGGTAGGCAATTCAACCAATGAAGAAGCAATTTGAAAATAATATTATAGCCAATCAGTGGTTTGACTATGCAAGGCAACTTTATGAAAAATAATTAGAGGTTGAGCCTCCTCCCAGGATCAACACATGTACAAATATTTTCACAGTACAAAAGGTGGAGACATGAATTAAAAAGTTGAAAGCAAGGAAGGCAAAGGACTTGGTTGAACTTCAAGTAGAATTAATCTAAAGTGGGGAATGAACATTTTGGCACCCCACATCATGAAATATTCAACAACGTCATTCAACAAGGATTCCCAAGGGATTGGACAACTAGTCTAGCAATTCCCTTTTTTAAAAGCAAAGACATTAATAATCCTTCCAACTATAGAGCCATTATGATCAATCCTTTGTTTGCAAAGATTTTCAGTGGCATGGTAGAAAATAGAATCAGTAAGTGGGAAAAAGTAGAAGAAAAGAGGGCAAAAGGGAAAGCATGTTTTAGGCCGAAACATTCTACAATAGATCATGGGATCACACTGAGACACATTGTTGAAAAGGTTTGGGGGAGCAAAGAAGAAGTATTTTTCTGCTTTGTTGACTTCAAAAAGGCATTTGACACGGTCCCTAGAGATAAGTTATGGCATAGAATGGAAGAACTTGAAATTCCTTTACAATATAGAGCTTTTGTCCATAGGCTTTATGAAGAGGTGAAAGTCAAAATTAGAACTTCAGCAGGCATTTTAGAAAGTTTTAGAAGTGACATCGGAGTCAAGTAAGGTTTCCCTTTATCCCCTACCCTTTTTGGTTTATATATTGACAAACTGGAAGAGTGGCTAAATTTTCAAGGTGGGGATGGTGTTCGATTAGGGGAGTTTGTGATAAAGCTTCTTCTATATGTCGACGATCTTGTGTTGGTTGCTAAATCGGCCCATGGATTGCAGATGCACCTATATGCCCTTGAGCACTTTTTTAAAGCGGTGGGGATGCAAGTCAATACCAGTAAGACCTAAATAATGATTTTCTCTAATAAAAGGAAGCAAAGCCAACATACGCTCTTCTTTGAAATCAACATTCTTGAAGAAGTAAATGAATACAAGTACCTTGGGATTGATTTCAACAACAAGATTGATTGGGAGGATTGCAGAAAGAAAAGAATTTTAGGAGGGTGGAAAGCATTATATGCACTTCAAAATAGATGTAGAGAGGTAGAGTTATGGGATTGGAACACGATCAAATTACTTTTTGGACTCCTAGTTTGTCCAATGATATTATATGGGTGTGAATTGTGGGCTAGCAACATCCCTATTTCAAAATGGAAACAAATTGAAAAAAATAAAAAAAATGCTTGATGATGAGCAAGTTCAAAATAAAAAGTTCGGTTCCCTATGAGATAATGTTGAGTGAAACAGGGGCAACTCCCATAGAAGCAATTGCCATGGTGTGCCTTATAAGGTATCTAAAAATAATTGAGCAAATGGGAGGAGGTAGATGGCTGAAAATTATCTTCAATGAAGGTATGAGTGAAAGAAAGAAATCATGGATGAGACAAAACAAAAAATGGAGGCAAAAATGGAATATTTACCTGAATGCATGTCCCACAAATAGAAAGGAGCTAAAGAATTTTGTATTGGAGAAGTTCCGTAAGGGTATATGGGGAAAAGATTTGGGTAGAAACAAGAAGTATTATGTTCAGGAATTCAACCCCACTTGCAATCTCCAACAAAAAGAACACATTGGAGCTAGCATTCCGTGGAGAGCAAGGGTTCTTATTGCTTAATTAAGAACGAACTCACATCAACTTCGGTGTGAAATGGTGTTAGGGTCCCGTGATTTGGCAGATTGGAAAGCCAAGTGACAGGGTAACATCAAACCAACTTTGGAGCCCTAGGACCTAGCCTTCCTGGACTCAGAGAGGGCTCTCTCTATTTATGCAAAGGATGTAAACTTGTTTGCTTTCTATGTATTTGATTTTAGGTTTTTTGAGGGAGAACTGATCAAAGGATAAATAGATAAAAAGATTGTCAGATAAACTGGGCTATGGGGTTGAAAGGGTCAAGAATGTCTCAAATGGTGGACAAGGTATATTGCAGGGCCGATTTGGTCAAGATAAATGGATTCTTTTAGGTGAAGTGAAATGAGATGGACACTAAGTTTGTGAGAAACAAGGAGGTTTTAAGCATAAATAGTTTTACAGCAAACATCATGTGGTAGGGCTAACCATTGATCACTATAAATGAAACTCAAACTGATAGATGCATAAAATAAATATTCAGGTGATACATAGAAGTGTAAGACCCTCTAACTTTGGGAAAATAACCTTCAGACTTTTGGGAAAACAAAGCAACTCAATTTATGAAGAGGGAACTCCTAAACATCATAGTTTGAGCTATCGGGAACTTTGAAATAAGATTGCAGAGCATGGGCAAAGGGAAAGATCGAAACAAGACCTCTTTGGTTTAACTAGGACAATCAAATATTCAGAGAAAGGTTTCAGTGATGGGGTTTTGGTTAGCTATGAGTAAGTAGGGCATACCATGAATCATAATAGATAGCATACATAATAACCATTAATGAAACTGATAACAAGTTCTTAGGGTATCAAAGAGCAGTTAAGAATTCTTTGACATAATCAAGAAAGAAGAAAACATAGAAGCTGTAATGAATCAGGAAACTTGAGGTGCCTCCATGGGCATGTCTCAAATCTATTCTTTACTAACCTACAGCAAGCAAGAAACATGAAAACATGTATGATAAACTAAGGAAACATAACAGATAAGGAAAACTATACCATTCACCAAGCCATGGAATCCTACAAACAGTCATTCTCCACCATCCAAGTCAAACAAGAAATCATCCACTTCATGAGACAAAGTATTTCTTCAAAGCTTGTAATACTATGTATTGCTCTATAACATCAAGTTTAGCCTTAGGTTACAATGCATTCTCTTGGAATATATAGACCAAAGAGAAAGAATTCCTCTTAGAGCATCTAGAAGGCCATTGGCCTAATACAAATATCTGATTTTGTCCTTGAGGCTTTGCAAAGCCCAAGGCACAAAATATCTTCAAAAATATCTTTTTAAGCTAATAATAGAAATAAAATTGAATTTTAATCACTGACATGGAGATAAAAATAGCTAAACGCACATTTGGAGGAGCATATTAAGAAAACTATGTTTTTAGCCAAAATGCTACAGGATCGTAGCAGCAGAAAGAAGGTTGTTTTGCAGACAACTTTTGAGGGACCTCCTGATGTCGAAACGAGGCATGTGATAGCTCGTTGGAAAGCCTTGGATGTCTAGGTTATGGAACTACTTGATTTTTCCCAAAATGATCCCTGGAAGTCTATCAAAAGGTGGACTGAGTGAAAAAACCTAGGGGGGTCACATTTGCTAATATGTGAAGAAGAAAGGTGATTTTTGACTAATTTCTGCCTCTTTGGGGGACCAAAACACCTCCTTTGGATCTGAAAATTTGTGAGTAGCTGCCCCCGAATTTAATCCATCCAAAAAAATTACTTTCATGAGCTGAGGATTCTCCTAGCACCCATGGCAGTGCCTTGAAAAATGTGCAATTAGGGCCAAAAACACAAAAAACAAAATAATGTCAAAATTTGCTCAATTTTGGCAAGCAAGCCCCTTATGGGTTCTTAGAAGCATGCAAGGAAGCTAAGGCCAAGATTTCAAGCCTAGATATGCCTTTCTCCACTTTTTCTACTGGGCGCCTCTTTCGAAATGCTCACTATTTTGTGTTTGCTTGCCATCATCATTGCTTGTTTGAGGGCTATCATGTTTCTCATCATTAGTGTCTCTTTGAAGACTGTTATGACCCTCATCATCACTGTTTTGGCTGCCACTTTGTTTGCTTTCTTGAGGACTGTTATGACCCTCATCATCATTGTTTTGGCTGCCACTTTGTTTGCTTTCTTGAGCACTCTCTTGTTCATCTCTGTCATTGCTTTCTTCATGACTGCTATGTTCTTTCCCTTCACTATCTTGTTCCTCATCACCCTCATGCTTGTTGCTGTGTTGGCTACCACTATGTTCAATAGATGAGAAATGGGGAAGATGGCCTTGCATTCATTTTGGTAAGCAAGCTTTTAAAAAGGGCTTGTAGAGTTCTAGGTCCAAATAGGCTTGCTTGAACCATTTCTCACCAAGATAGGGGATCTTGGTGGCTTTTTCTACTGCTTTAGGATTGAGAATAAAAATCAAGGCCTGCTATATGAATTTTCACTTCTTGCAGCCTTAGAGCAAAAAAATGTGTCAAAGGAGGTTGGTTTTTTACCTCTTGGACCTTTTGGAAAAAATCAAGGTACCCTACTTCATGAAAATTAAAAAGAACCGAAGGGGATTCATTCACCTCCTAATTTGTAATAGGCTCAAACCTATTGTGATATCCACTTCTGTTGTCCTTCTTTGGAGGCATTTTGCTTTTGATACCCTTCACTGGCTTACCAAAACAAATGTTCAAATGATCACTGAAATTGGCCCTCAATCAAACCCCGTTTTCCTCTTTGTGAGACTGAGTGTTGTCTTTAGTTGGCAAACAAGTTTTTGTTAAGTGAACACAAATTTGTGTCTTCAGTACACCCCTTTAAACTGAAAATAAGCCTTTCCTTCTTTAATCACTGTCCTTTGTTTTTTTTAGCAAACAAGATAGGTTTTTAGAGCAAACTAAATTTTCTCCCTTAACTACTTATAACAACAAGCCCCTTGACAATGAACCTTCCTCCTTTATCACTGTTTCTCTGTATCTTAATAAATATGACAGTTTTTAAGAGTAACTGTGTTTTTCTTTAAGCACTGGCAAACAAGTTTTTTGATCTTGAGTAGAGGATTTTTTCTCTCTTTAGCACACAATTGTTCTTCTTTGTTTGACAAATAAGTCTTTGCAAACAAATAGACTTCTCTATAAAACTGTGATTATCCTTTTACCCTCAATCACTATTTTCCTTTAAACTTTGATATCAAACTCTCCCTCAAATCAAAAACTTGGCTGAGAGACAATAAATACCTTTAAAAAAATGTCCCTTGATGTATTTGGATGTGAGCTCTTTGTGTGAAAACTGATCTTTAACAACTTTTTGAGGCTCCTTGACCTTTGTTGCAACTTCTTTTAGTACTAGCCCAGGTGGGCAAACCATCGTTTAGGAGTGGCCCGGGCGCCGGGCTGTTCAGAGGTGGCCCGGGCAGGTCAAAAATGGGTCGTTTGTTTTAGGAGCAAAGAAGAATTTCCAAAGGTGTCGGTCAACTGTGTAGAGTTTGCTGAGCTAGAAGGAGTAAAAAGGCACAAGTTAGGCAGGACAAAGCAAAGGTATGAGTGAAAAATGGGTCAGGAGGATGAGGGCGCCGCGTTCAGGAGTGGCTCGAGTGGTGGGCCGTTCAACACTGGTGTGGGCGAGGCAAATATGGGTCGTGCTGAAGGTGAAAACGATCATTGCAGGGGCGAAAAATGAAGGATGAGTATGGTGAGGGCACAAGGCAGGTGGAAGGTGTTCGGTTCACGGCCCGGGCGGTTGGATGATGTCAAAAATTGTACGGGTGCTGCGTTCAGGTTGGGCCCTGGGCCGGGCAGGCCTAAATGAGCAAACGTGCTGCATTCAGATGGGCGTCGGGCGATGGGCACAGGCATGCCACGCAACCACACAGGCACGCCACGCTGTGTGTAAAACCATTCTGTAAGAGCCTATAGGTGCGCCGCACAACTTTCCAGGCGCGCCGCACTTTCAAAAGCTGTGGATGCTGTATAAAATCTTTCTCCCCTTCGTGAATTCGCTTTGCATAATGACAAATGATACGTTATGCTCGGCCCTTTATACTTTGTGAGGCTTTAAAACGCTGTTTCCTCCTTTGTTAATTTGAAAAACGAAGACACCCCTTTTTTCCTTTGTAGCCCTTTTAAAAAGTGGCTTGGTGTTGTTGTTTTTGGGATTTTAAACAAGCTTCTTCTTTTGCTTGTTATTTGAGAGCTGAATTTGATAAAAGAACCGGTTTCTTCAACCCTAATGTCACTACAAAAATATTTCCAAACCTTATATCAACCTTGATAGGTTTTTCGATCTCTGCTTGTTATGAAAGGGGTTAATTAAAATGTGTTTTTTGATCCTCATCCTTTTTGTTTTGAAAATACCACTAAGGGAAAACAATGACCTTTTCAATTTTTCACTCCTGATTATATTCTTACAAACAGTCCCTTTGTTCTTCATAAAACTTTACCTGTGATATCTATCTCTCTTAGCATTGTGTCTCTTTGAAACTTCAGACAAGAAACATGTGATTTGATTGTGGAAAGTGTTCTTTGTCTATCCATTGGAAGAGGTATTTGGAAAGATTGTAATGGTCTTCTCCAAAACTGTGACCTAGTACATCATCTGAAAGGGGCTCATAAAAACATTACCATTGCAACCTTTTGAAACCACTATGTATCCATTGTTTTATGAAGAGAAGGAGGTCCTGAAACCATGTGTTTTCTCCTTCTGCTTGTTTACCAAAGAGATCAACTTAAAATATAAAGAGCTTATCTTTATCATACAGTGTGCCTTTTTGTCCTTTCGAAGGTGGCCTTTCAAACTTGAAACTTGAATTTATCCTCTGATTGAGAATATCTAAAAATAAAAATAAAAATTTCTTGTATCCACCAAGACTTGGTCTCCTATCATTTGATGGAAGCACCCTTTGACTGAATGTGAATTATGGCTTCATCACCTTTTTAACCCTTTGAATGAGCCGATTCATAGTGTAAATCTTTTGGAGAGCTGACCCTTTGCTTTTTGCGAAGGAGGCCTTTAAACAGTGAAAGTTTCACCTATCTTAACAATGTGCCCTCTGTTTTTTAAATGAGCTGGAAAAGTTACTCTTGGCGCTTGCCCTTTTATTCATCACTTGGAGGGAGTATCTTTGATGAACCATAATGGATTTGTTTAAATGAAAAATGCTCTTTTCACATAAACCATCTATGTGGATTGTTTCTTTATATCAGTTGCAAAAGTCACTGGAAACAGAGCTTAGTCTAATGCTTTTAGCATTCAGATGAGGCTACTTTAATCAAAATTATAACCTCTGATTCATCCTTTGAAGAAGGCTTTCATAAACATAAGAACAAAGGTCTGTTAGCATCATTATGTCAATATTTGGCTTTTGATGTGAAAGAGGCCTTTAACTTATCATCTTTCATTTGTTTCACCACTGTTTCTGAACCTTTCTTTGCCACAAGAAACCTTTCTCAACCACAATTTTAATCTTGGTGATGTATCCTCTGTTCATCTTTGGAGGAAGTGGCGCAAATTAGACTCTAAAGTTTCTTAAAAACATGTTGACCCTCTGCTTTTGGAAGGAGGTTTCCATCATTGTGCTTCTAACCCTCTGCTTTTGAAGGAGGTTCTATTAAACACAAAATCTTCAGCTATTTCAGCACTATGCCTTTGTATGTTTGCTTGAAGAATACTAATAGGAAACAAAGTGAAAATTTTCCATTTATCATTGATAAAATCACTTGAACCTATCGCCCTCTTGCTTTATAAGGCCCTGTCTGTGGTGTATATCCCTTTTGTAAAATGTCACTGTGAAATCTAGACCAGAAGCAATGTGATTGGTATATGGAGAGTGTTCATTGCTAGACATCATTGAACTAACTTTTCTCTTGATTGTGTTTTCAGAGGTATATTGAAATTGCCTTTGACTAATTTTCAAATCCCAGGTTCAAGGTAACATAAGAGGCAGCTGTCCTCTTATGCATTTCATGATGATACCTTTTGGAAAGACTATGCAGCACTGACTTTGGAGGTGAATATGGAGCACTGCTGATCAACATCACTTGGTCTTTTGTGTTTATTTGACTTGAGGAATGATCTCTGCTCTTTAGGCAGCCCTTGGATTTAAACCATGTATAGTTGCTGCTTTTTACTTTACAGCTCTCCATCTGATTACTGAAGGCAAAATATTTCAGTATGAGAAACTTGTTCACTTGATCCTTTGCTCCCATTTGCACACTGATCATCATTCAATTACACCCCTGCAGAGATGTAAAAATATATGCTTTTGAACCTTGGAGAGCTCCTTTGGTGTTTCATGGAGATTTTTCCTGATCTAAGCATATTTCTTCAGACAATGAACATCCTCATATTTTCTTGATTTGGATCTTTGTTGAACTTCTTCTTAAATGAGAGAAAGTGACCTCTTAGTGGTGCGCGACCTATGGATAGATCAAGGCTTGTTTTGCAAAATAGGGAAAGATTCATGGTTGACTGGTACTAGACACAGGCTTTTTGGCTTAGGATATCTTAGCCAAGGAAAAACTCCCTAAACACCACTATCTAACTTAGAGACAATAGTCACAGATTCTGAGTGTTTTCTTAGGCATGATCATATTGTCATATGACAAGATGATCAGGGATAGAGGAGCAGAAACTTTGTCAACTTTCGAATAGTGAATGGCATGAGAAACAAGGGAAAATGATAGCAGAGAAGCGAAGTTATGACAGCTATAGACAGGGAGACTTTGCTGAAGCGAGATATGACTTGAAAACTGAAGATTGTTCTTATCATAGACTGACAGGGAGGGGTAGGAAGACAAAAATTTGTTTGGGGTGTTTTCTAGATGACAAATTGACAGATTGAGATTAGCTTCTAGAAAACTTAGCTAAGGAATCTAGTCATCAACAACATGTAAAAAATACTGATGACTAACAAATGGGACGGTGGAAGAGACCTAAAGAAGCTTGGGAAGAAAGGGTATGTACTTTTTGCACTTCCGGGGTAGTGGAATCAGAAAAACATTTCATTTTGGAATGTGACGCGTTTTCAGAGACATCAAGGACGGTTACCGTAGTATGTTAGCATCAATTCCATGGCATTGTCTTTTTATAGATGGAACTGTTAGAAGTTTGGGTCAGCTCATAATCAATTTGAGTAAGAAAAGGATTGAATTACGTAAGGCAAAAAAACAAGGAAGCTGGTGGTTCCATAGACTATTTTTAGTCTAGTGGACATTAAAATATCATTCATTCATTCATTCATATGGAAAAATTACCAATAACTCACACAGCATTGGCTTTTATGCGGTGGGTTCTCTTTTCCTACCAAACTACTCTAATCCAAGGTTGGAATAAAAAATAGAGGTTTTCCAACCTTCTCTTGATCTATCTGAAGACTTCAAGCCTGATACTGCAATCGTCGGACAATTCACGTCATTGATCATCTCGTCCTCAGCATCCCACTAGCAAAAAAAAAATTGGAAGACAGATTCTCAGTGCAGGTGATGTCACGAACAGGCTCCACAGAACAAAAGTGCCAAAGGCCTCCCCCAGATGATCGAGACAACTAGTCGTGGGCCTTTGCAACACTCCACTGTTCTTCAAAGATTTCTCAGTGTTACCAAATTCCCAAGCCTTCATAACGGATCATATCATCTGTGCTCTGTAATTTCCGTCATTTCTTTTTCTTTTACTGTAAGTCCGCCGCTCACCACACCAATCGCCAACAACTCTCAAGGAGAGGAAGATGTGGTCGATCGGTGGTCAACTTCAGCGTTCTTCACTGCTGCACGAACATCCAATCTAACTAATCACAACATATCACGAATAATAAAAAGATTTGGAGAATTCTACATTTCTCCATTATTCCGAGTTTTCGACAGGCATGGATGATGCAAATCCTTGATTGCTATTATGAATCTCTGCTCCTTTTTTTTCAACGTAAACAACCAACCATTCTCTTGGAGCAACATAACTACAGCCGATCTTCCATTTTGACTAGAAGCATAACTAGAAGTGTGAGAGCATATGTCATCCATTTCTGAGCATAGCAATTTGGAATTGTTTCTTTCCGGCCGACCACCTTTCGCATCGGCGTTCTACAACAGCAATGATTGAAAATAATAGACTACAACTCATCATTGGGAAGCTTTTCCCAGATGACACATCAGATTCTGACAGCCCTGGATGAAATCCGGATGATGGAAGTTAACCAACGGCCACGTTGATCTCCTAAAGGAACCTTCTGTTGAATATGAGTCGTTGCATCAACATTTATTTCGAGTAGTCTTTAGTGCGATTTTTTTGAAGGTTTTTAGGGTGGTTTTTTACTGTGTAATTTCTCTAAATTCCCGCAGGAATTTATTGAAAGAGAAGTTTGATTGCTAGCTTTGCACAACCGAAGTGCCCTAGAGGTTTTTGAGAATGCTGAATCGATATATAGAGTCAAAAAACCAGTTTAAATAACAAAAACCAAAATTTTACCTCAAAATTTCTCACCGCATTCCGACCCCTGAAACTTCAAAAAGTCGCACTAAAGACAACTCCCGTAAAGAGAACGCAACTTGACTGTGCTCTGATAGATCTCAGAATGACGTAATGACAAGGCTCTAGAATGATCCTCATTGGCACATGTATGTACCCTTAAAACACACAACGATCTCTACCTTTTGTCAAATTATTCGCCACATATGTTTAATTTTATATCTTTACTGGGCACAATTGCTAAAGTGCGAAATATTTTTTTTAAAATAACCAGAGCTCAGCTCCATCCACTTTAAAGTTTTGCTTACTTTGAATCTTAATTAGGGTTTACAATTTGATTTATTTTGGTTTTGCTTAATTTGAATCTTAATTAGTGTTTACAATTTTATTTATTTTGGTTTGGCCATTTTTTTTTATGCCACATCACAAAGTTGGCGGTGTTCAATTTCGTTCAATCCAATCAAGTGCAGACGATTATAGTCAAGCTATCACAGTTATCGTTAGAAAATCTCCAAACCTACCAACTATCTTCACCTTGCACTCTGCACTGCGTGCCATATCACCGGGATCTCCCACCTGCCATCTGCGAGATTGGGAAATGACAACGTAGATAAAATTGAATATAAAAAAAATCGATAACCTAGACAATGGTGGGCAGTGGGGTCAAGTTGATATAAAGATGTACCGGTGGCATTGTATTTGCAATAAGATTTTATTGCCATCATTATTCAATAAGGCTTATGAAAAAAATAATTTAAATATTATTAAATAACAATAAAATTCAATCATTATAATGTTAAACTATGAAAAGATTCATTTTTTTTTTATCAAACACTCATACCCACTTACCCAATCAAAGTGAAAATAAAATACTTCATATCATGCCTAAGTTATGTATAATAATGACGTGATGCTAATATTCGTTTTTATGGCATAGGAAGAAACATAAAAAGGACATTTAAACGAATCTGAATTACTAATCCGCAAGCAACTCCACGATCCAACTGTAATGTAAACATGTCGCACGCATCTACGTCCATGGAATGGAATGGAATGATCCGATGGTCTGTGCTTCACAATGGAATGAAACGTGGAAGCCCAATGGAATGAAACGTGGGGTAAACTTCAGCATTGTGTAGAAAGGAAATAAATCTTTTTGTTAAGAAAGGAAATATTATTTTTTTCCTTAATGAATATTAGAAATTTATTAAAAATATTAATGTGTAGATATAATGAAAGGGTTCAAAAATATATATATTTTTTTCCTAATTAATATTGGAAAAGTATATATATTAGTACAACCATATTAGAATTATTAATGTGGTTGATATAGTGAAAGTTTAGGAAATATAATTGAAAAATTTATTGCAACACAAAAAATGACTTACTAATGCACACATTATTTACTTAATTAATCATAAAAAAGTTAAGAGTCAATTTTAAATTGAAAAAAAATAAATTAAACATCTTATTGTAAAATTGACCATTTTGCTAAATAATTTTTTCTTTTATATAAATGAACTTTATTAATAATAACAAGGAACTTATCATGGAGTAACTTATTAGAGTTGGAATAATGTCAAATATTTAAGAAATTTGTGGGTGGGGAGCCATGTGGCATGAATCCAATTTTTTAAATTTAATGAAAGTAATGGACCATTTTGCTAAATAAAGTTTCCTTGTATATAAATGAATGTTATAAATAATAACAAGGAACTTATTAGAATTGGAATAATCTCAAATCCCTAGGAAATTGGTGGGCACGAAGCCACTTGAGAATCAATCTAGGCCCTCAATTCAAAAAAAAATCAACAAATCTTCATCCACCTTAAGTTAAAATAAGAAGCTTTACACAATTACACCATGAATTCCTTACTAATGCACACATTTACTTGATTAACCATGTATAAAAAAGTTATGAGTCAACTGGAAAAAATGGAATTACAAATCTTATTGTAAAATTGACCATATTGATAAATAAAATTTTCTTATATATATGAATGTTATAAATAATAATGAAAAACTTATCATCAAGAAAATTATTAAAATTGGAATAATCTCAAATCCATAGGAAATTGGTGAGTGGAAACCACGTGACACAAATATAATTTTTTAAGTTTAATAAAAATAATGGACTATTTTGATAAATAAAATTTTCATATATATAAATAAATGCTATAAATAATAACGATAAACTTATCATGGAATAACTTATTAGAATTGGAATAATTTCAAATTCCTAAGAATTTGGTTAAATTTATTAAAAGTCGATGCAACCTAACAAACTATGTAATACACTACAACCATTGATAAATAGTAAGACTAAGCATATGATAAGCATATTCCTTGAGAGTCAATCTAAACCCTCAATTAAAAAATTTTAAAAAATCAACAATCTTCATCAACATTGAGTTGAAATAAGAAGCCTTCTCCCAATTTATCATAATACAACTAAATTTTTCTTCTGAAAAATATCTACAATTCATTTGAAATGAAATAACCTAAATTTATTGTAACTGTAACACTCTTTTGACACTTGTCACTATATCAAATCCATACATCATGACGGTGATTTAATTAAAAATATGGAAATTTACCAAACATAAATTTTAGTCGTTCATTCATTGATATGGAAATTTACTTGAGATAATTTTTAGTGGTTTCATTCATTCAAACTTGGCAGATATTAGACCTGACATAAGGTCACTATTATTGTCACATATATTCTTATAGAAATCAAATGGGTTAAGTGCTTGAATCCTAAAATTTAAAATAATAATAAAAAAGGGAAACGTGATAGATTTCTATTCAAACATATAAAATGTTTCCATGATTACCTAGTAGCAATGTTTCAAAAAGGATGCACCATCACATAACTTATGAGTAAACAGAAGCCATCTGTCAACATCCAATACCATTGTTATTTTACACGGGCAATTTGAAATTCCAGATCTTCCCTACAAATACAAATAAACAATGTATGTAGTTCACTTGTGGGAAACATTGAATGCCGTGAACCGTGAATCATGGTGTATCCTCTCCGCATTTTTTTAGTCATGGTATATCCTCCCTCTATTTTTGTGGTAAGTGTTTATATGGGATGAAATTTAATGGAAAAATTGTTTGTCATATCTCTATTAAATAAAATTAAAAAAAAAATCCATGAAATAATTAAAATAAATAGAATTCAGAAACTCTCAATTTTAATAGATGTTTTAAATTTTACATTGATTAAAAAAATATTAGAATGACAAAACTTTCAATTTTAATAGATACAAATTTTATATTGATTAAAAAAATATTAGAATGACAAAACTCTTAATTTTAATAGATATTTCAGATTTGAAATTCTTACGTGTTTACAAAATTTTTTTTTATTGAATAGAGAGGCTTGTTGTACAATCTAGTATGAGAGATATGTGTAAGTATGTCATCTCCTCAAAAAAATTAATAAAAATAATTTTAGCTCATGTTGACCAAACAAAAAAGAAAAAATTAAATAACCATAAAAACAACTAATTAAAAATCAATTAACACAATAATTAATTGAATTGATATTCACTTTTATTCTTTAAGAAATAAATGAAATATTTATATGTCTATCTTAAATAATATAATTATAATTTTACGGATATAAAATTATATATATATATATATATATATATATATATATATATATATATATATATATATATATATATATATATATATATATCTTTTGAAAGCCATTCAACATCTCTTTTCCAAATTCTCCTCTCTTGCTTTTAAACATGTCTTCAGAGAATTAAATGAAGAAGCAGATCTCTTATCAAAACAAGCTCTGATCTTACAACCTGGCCGTCTCATTATCTCGGATGTTTCCTCTGCTGTAGAGGAAGCATTTATGGTATACGCTCTGAACAACACTTATTATTTGGAAGTTTTGATCGACTTTTTTGTTTTTTTTAAAGATTCTTAATGTAAATCAGCAAAGCCTGATCCTGAAAATTATATAGCTCAAGGAGCATTGTAAAACCCATTGGAGCGGTTAGTTATTCTAATATGAATAAAGATTTTTTTCCCATGATATATATATATATATATATATATATATATATATATATATATATTAACAAGTAAAGTAGAGAAAAATGTGTAACTCATTTATTTTTAATATAAAATATTAATAATGATAAAATATCAAAATATATAAGTTAAAAAATGAAAAATTAACACTATATATTTATATTAACCATATATTTACCAAGCACTAAAATGGATTAACTGACGTGTAAATTTTTTTCAAGTTTAAGATTTGATCCTTTTAGGTTATATATATATGATATTCATTTTTAATTAGTTGTTTATATGACTTAATTTTATGTAAAGTAATTAGAAGTCAAAAAATATGTGAATAAGATGTTTAGACCTTATGTTTCTCAAAAATATTTTAATACATGATATTAATTTAATATATATTTATATATAGGAAAAAAAGATTAAAAGAAAATATTTTAATGTTCTATAAAAGAAAATATAAATATTTTAATATGAATTAATATAAAATATTTCAATACACATGTTATGTAATCTCTATAACATTTAAAAATGAATTTAAATAGTAAAAAATTACGCATTGTTTTTTGCACTTTAAAATAAGTTTGCAACAAAAGAAATTTGATCTTTCCATTCAAGTTAGCCACTCTGCAACGTAACATGAGAACTATAAAAAAGATACAAATAACTATAAAATTGTTTTTTCCATTCTAAAAACTGCTACCAAATATTTTGAAAATTTGAGTAATAGTAGTGAATGGAAAAGAAGTCAAACAATTATCTTCAATCTAACCCTCGAGTGTCAAAAATATTTGAAAATCTACAATGCCAAAAGCTATAAGCTATGACAGGAATAGACAACTTTGAAAATATCCCACCACGGTTACATTCCTCTACACGAGACGAAGCGTTTTCCTGCACATCAAAAGTCTAATGTAGTTTGCATTAAAACAATCATTAAACTGTCCAAGCTTTGTTTCAATCAATTAGATTTAAGATCTTGCTAATACTGTAGGGCTCCCACTGGAGAACAAAGTGAGGGAGAAGTCTCTTGCTCATATCGAAGAAAAAAGTAAGAAGTCTCTTCACAGAATCATGGTAGGAAAGAGAGACATGTCCTGATGTTTCTTCATTTCTCACCCTCGCTGTTTCCTCATTAGAAAACTAGGTGTTCAGCCGAGCACACCTTGTCAAACCATAAGTGGCCGCAACCAGTACATTGCCCAAGATTTGATAAACAAAAATATTATAGCCATTAAGTCTAACCACCCAAACATGCGGATTATCCCAAACATGCGGATTACTATATTTGGATAAATTTGCGAAGTATATGACAAACAGAACGGTAATTTTGTAATTTTATAATTTCTTAAATGTTTAATCCAATTTCAAATAAAAAATAGCCTTAGTCTAATTAAACTGCTTTTTTTTGTTTGAAAATCATGGAAATTCGTGTAAGATTTTAAGAAAATTTGGCAGGGATTTTTGTAAATTCATATTATAATGATCAAACTTTAATATTTTGGGTGCAGTAAAAGTTTTTAATAGTGTTGAATCTATTTCCACCATCAAAATCATGATTCAAACACTATTACTGTAAAATTTCTTAAATTTTTTTGCCCAAATTTCAGCCAATTTTAATTTTCAGAAATTTTTTCCTTCCGTTAAACAACTCCTAAAACCTGTAATGCCCCTCCATTGCGTTAATAATTTATTAGCTAAATAATTGCGATTGTTCCTTGCGCTTGATTTGAGGAGTATTCTATTCACACCTCGCACAGAAGAATCTTATGAATAGTATTAAACTTGACTAATTGTAGAGTGAATCTTATGAATAGTATTAAATTTGATTAATTGTAAAGTTTGGTTAATGGTGAATTAATTTATTGATTAATAATTAATTATTATTAATTTAATATTTAATTAATTATGATTCTCATAAATCTATTTTGGTTTTATTAATCCATATAAATAAATATTGTTATTATATTATTACTATTATTTTTATGACTTGAGAAAATCTAAGAGGTCAAATCTAATGACCTCTTAATTTAAGGATAAAATTATTAACCCATAAATCTAAATATTATTATCATATTACTATTATTTTATCATTTATTATCTTCATGACCTAACAAGATTTAATGATTTCAAGTTAATTTAAGGATAGGAGGACAACGAAGTGGCTGGAGGCATTTATAGAGGGTGTCATAATGGAAGTAAAGGGGTGGAGTTATCCAGGAGAAAGAAGGGGAGGAGAGAGCATAGAAGAGAAAACTAGGAGAGGAGAGAGAGGGCCGACTTACACTTGGTTTTAGTCTATAGATTGGAAGGTGTTGGATCGGTTTTGAACTTACTACACCATATTAGGTATTATTCTTATTGTTGTTTTATTTATGTAAATTGTCATAAGTCAAATTATTTACATGTTTTTAGTGTTTTTAATATGTTGTATGTTGAGCTGTCAAATTTAAAATGTTATGTTGTAAATTGTGTAATAAATTTTAATTATGGTTAGAAAACCCAGGATAAATCATTACATGTGGTTTTAAAGCTAGATTCAAAATATGAACTCTAATAAACACACTTACACAGCGAGACCCCCATAATCCAACCTCTTGCATGCAAACAAAAAACGTTCCATGCAAACAAAATACATTGAGTTATATCAAAATTCAACATTAAACAACACCCATGTTCTACAAGCAAACAAAAATCCTTGCCTCAAAACAAAAGACATTGAGTTATATCAAAAGTTAGCCAACGAAAAAAATGAAGATACAATCATGTAAACAATAAAACCACGACGATTCACTATTTTAGTGCGAAGAATGCATCATTATATAAGCAAGTGGCCATTTCTCTCTTCATGATCATCATAAACAAAATCACATCATGAAGTTAGGATGCATTGGCTAAGAATATAGGCATATCATTTATTTTATTTGCCAAAGGTCTATGTGGAGATTGCATATATCTGTCAACTATGTCATATATCCATGGTTAAAGAACCTTCTAGTGTTTTACTTTTATGGTTATTCCTTTATCTCGTCCCTTTCCAATGGTTGTTTCTCACATCAATAGTGTTGGTTGTTGCGTTTATTGAAAATTCAATCCTCGGCTCTTAAAACATTCATATCTATAAATGCTAAACCCTTTGATGGTAAAGGTTTTATCGGGAGAACCTATGAAAATTGGGATGATTTAAAATGAGAAGTTGACAATATTTACAACAGGAATTGTGTGAGCCTGCAAGTAATATGTGATAGTGATAGCAAATTTGAGAAAATGGAAAAGTTGATATTTGAGTAGTCTGTGATAGTGAACACACATGGAGGTGAGTCCAGGCATTTTTTTGAAAATGATATAGATCGTAATTCTAATGTTTGATACTATGTGTTTACTTTTATCTGTATTTTGGTGTTATAGATCTGTTGGTGTAGATGCACCTAGTGAGCCATAATTAGCTTTAGTTAAACTCTACTTCTTACATGTGATGTGCACTTAGTAAGTGTTAATTAAATATAGTTCTTTCATGCGGTGTGCACCTGGATTTAGTCGGTTAACTCTAGTGGTTCCATGTGGTGTACACTTGGCTTTAGTAAGTTAACACTAGTGTTTGGATGTGGTGCATGTGCACATTAACATAACATAAAATAAACGTAGCTTTTGTTATGTTTAATTACCCTTAGTTATTGCGTGTAAAATTAAGCTTAACTTAGTTTCTTTATGTATTGATTCTCAAATCAATATTATGTAATCGAATTCATTCTCTATTCCAATTTTCCTTCTCAATTATTGGAATTTCATGCAATTATTCTTTAGCAAGATTCGTATTTATGGTGTAATAATTTTACCTGGTATCAGAGCTACAGGGGCCTAAAGAAGGTGCACGAAAAATATTTTGCAGTTTTGAAGATCAAAGAATTGGAAATTGTTTGGAGATTTGATTTGTGAATGAGAATATTAGATATTTGTTGCAATTGTTGCTAAGCTACAAGGTGAAAGAATGGAGTTCCCGTCTTCATATATTCTTACTCTGTATAACTTCTTCCAATGGAATCCATAGATTTTTCTTCACCTCGAAGGAAAATTTTTGTATCATATTGTTATGGATATGGAAGTTGAACCAAATTCTTCCATTGAAAAATCCAAATACTTCAATAGGATGGTTGGTGATTTTGGTATTCTATTACTATCCACATCTCTTGCATTGTGTTTCCATGTGGACAAATGGAACACTCTGAATGAGGTTTGGACAACCTTGGAAATTTTATTTGGAAAACATGATGAGATCCAAGTACATATTTTCAAAAATGAGCTAATTTCCTTAGATCCAAATAGCTTTGAGAACATTCAAGGTTTCGTCACGGAATTCAAAAATTGCTTCTTCAATTATAGGATTGTGGGACCAATAAATCCAAACAAGAAGGTCAATTGATCCTTTGTCTAAATTAGGTCTTGAATATGTTTTTTTGTTTCTACATTTCTTACAGTTAGACTTGCAACTAGAGATAAATGGAAAATTCCCAAACTTGATGCATTTATTGAGTCTCCCATTCACAAGAAGGATAAGCTCATCAATATGGTTTCATTAAAGTCCTTAAATGCACCTGCACTTTCCATGCATGAAAAAGTAAATTCCAACTCAAAAACAAACTAGAAACCTAAAGGCAAAGGAAAGGCAAGAGATCCAGATCCAAGAAAGGGAGGAAATCCAAAACCTCCAGATGTCTCTTCTAGCTCCAAGGGTAAGAAGAGAAAGAATGGAAACTCCAAGTGTCCTTATTGTAACACGTGATATCATCCTAAATCCTCTTGCATGCAGAATACCATTCATTTTATGGAAAAGACCCTTTAGCAAAATAATCTTGGTCATCACATTCCATAAAGTTCCAAGAAGAAGACGAAGGAAAATTCACCAGAAACAAGGGGTAGTGGTCATGTTTTGATTTTCCTTCATTCTACACTACAAGAATGGATCATTGATTCAAGAGCTTCGCATCGTATGGCTTCTTCAAAGGAATCATTTTCTTCTCTACATGCATACTCGGGACCTCCTATTCTCATGGGGAACAATTCTATAGTTGAAGCAACTACACAAGGAAGAGAGCAATTTGAAGATGGAAGTTTTGAGAATATCTTGAATATTGCAAGGCTTTCTATGAATCATATTTCAGTGTATCAAATGACACACATCAGCACCAGAAAGAAAGTGGAATTTATCCTAGATTCTGTGAGCATTTATGATATGCAAACCAACTTGAAGATTGCATCTAGAAAGGTAAATGATCAATATCATGTGTATACATTTATTGATTTTGTTCCTTAGTCAATTCTATTTTTCTACTTACCCATGCAAATGAAGAAAATAGGATTTGGCATGAGAGATTTAGACACTTTAATTTCAGATATATGCAACAACTGAGCAAGCAAGGGATCGTTAAAGAATTGTCAGCAATTGAATATTCAAATGGTGTATGTAATGGATGTGCTCTTGGAAAATATCCACAAGACAAGTTCGAGAAGGGGCATGCATGGAGAGCCTATTCACCTTTGTAGCTTGCACACAGTGATCTCATGGGTCCATTTCCACTACCATCAATGAGAAAAGAAAAATATGTGTTGTCATTTATAGACTATTACACGAGATTCACTTGGGTTTATTTCCTGAAACTCAAGTCAGAATTTTTTCGGCATCTAAATATTTTCAAAGCGCATGCGGAAAATCAATTTGAAAAATGCATCAAGATCCTCCGCACAGATAATGGGAATGAATATATCAACAAAAATATCCAAAATGTTTGTAATGAACTAGGAATACAGTTGCAGCATACAGTTCCTTACACTCCGCAACAAAACAGGGTGGTTGAGAGGAAGAATAGATCTTTGAAAGAGATGGAAAATTGCATGTTTCATGCAAGATCTCTTCCATAAAAAATTTGGGTTGAAGCTATAAATTGTTCCTCATTCATCAAGGATATATGTCCTCATAAATTTCTTACTCGAAAAATGCCTTTTGAGGCTTGGACTAGCATGCAACCTGAAGTCAGCCAATTTCATATTTTCGGATCTCTAGCATGACCCGCATTCCTACAGAGAAGAGAAAGGATTTGGAGCCTCGAAGAAAGGCATACATGTTTATTTGATATTCTGATGAAGTCAAAGGGTGTAGATTTCTTGATATCAACACTAAATAGCCCTTTATCGAAATGACTGTAAAGTTTTAAGAAGATGCTTCGCATGCACCACAAAATGAACCTATTACAAATTTTCCCTCACCACTAATTGATGATTATGTAGATGATACTTCAGATAATAATGTTGATCTAGATTATTCTTTTCCTACGATACATATTATACCACAAGTTGTTTAACATCGAGATAATACTTCCTCTTTTAGTTTGAAATATTCTCGACCACATTCAATACAAAAATGGCACAGCATGAGTGATCTCTTAGATGATTCTAGCATTATACCCCAGTTTGAGGAAGCTCCACAAACACTCTTAGCTATGGAGCCATCCATTCTCATGCACGCCTATATGATGTATGCATATGATCCATAGACTTATGCAGAAGTAGCCGGGAATCCTGAATGGGAAGAAGCTATGGATGAGAAATACAACTCTCTCATTATGAACCAGACATGGGATCTAGTTTTGCTGCCTTTTAATCATAAGTGTGTCGGGTGCTAGTGGGTTTATCAGACTAAGAAAGCAGCAGATGGCCAAGTTAGTCGATATAAGGCACAATTAGTCGAAAAATGTTTTCTGAAGGTACATGGTGTTGATTATGATGATACGTTCTCTCTAGTAACAAAAATGGATTCCATTCGGCTAGCTCTCTCCATTACAACAACAAGAGGATGGGAGATGCATCATATGGATGTGAAGAATGCCTTTCTTCATGCTGATCTTGAGGAGGAAATGTACATGGAACAATTTTAAGGATACATGCAAAATTCATCTCTGGTATGCACACTAAATAACTCTCTCTATGGCCTCAACCACACACCTAGAGCGTGGTACGCAAATATTGATTCCTATTTGTTATCTCAAAATTGTGTACGTTGCAAATTGGATTCCAATGTTTATTTGTTGAACAAAATTGACTCATTGTTGATCATAGTTATCTACACAGATGATCTTTTGATAACAAGTAGTTCAGCTTATGCCATTTCTAATATTAAAACCGCTTTGCATAAGCGGTTTTCTATTACAAACACGGGTTGATAAAAAATTTCCTTAGACTAGAGATCAATCACAGTGGTTGTGGGATTACCATTTCGTAGCGAAAATATGCTAGATGTTTTTTAGCACGGTTACATGAGTGGTTGTAATCCAACAACCACACCTTTCTTATCAGGGGTAAATCTTGAGAATAGAAAATACACACCATTGGTTGATTGCACATTATATCGTCAGCTTGTGGGAAGTCTTATTTATCTCATTGATTCTCGTCTTGATCTCTCACATGTAATAGGAGTTGTTTCTAGATACATGTAGGAGCCACATGAGTTACATTGGAAAGCTGCAAAGCGCATCCTTCGATATTTCCAAGGGAAAATCACCTATGGGATTCATTATGCAACAAATTATTCCTTGGATCTCATTAGGTTCAAACATATTTACCAATCCAATGAGAAAATTATTGATTACCCGCTTTTTTGAGGTACCAAAAAAAACACCTGATTTTGAAAAGTGGTGATGCAGAATCACTTTTTTTCTTAGCATATTTTTGGCATTTTAAATTTTCTTTAATTTTTTTTCTAAATGTCATTATTTTCATGTCGATTTTGAAATGTGGGACGCAGAATCATGTATTTTCTTTTTGGAGCATATTTTTGGCACTTTAAATTTTCTTTGAATTTTTTTTTATTAAATAGCATTGATTTTCATGTCAATTTTGAAAAGTGGTATTGCAGAACCAACCCCTTTTTTTAGAGGGTTGATTTTTGACACTTTAAATTTTTTTATTTATCAAGTATGAACATTTGTTTTAAAATGTTAGTGATTTTCATGCTAATTTTAAAAAGTGTTGATGCAACATCAATCATTTTTGTCTAGAAGATTTATTTTTGACACTTTAAATATTTTAATCAATTGTGGATAATTTTTTTAAAATGTTGGTGATTTTCATACTGGTAATAAAATATTAAAAAAATAAAAAATCAATTATAAAAAATAAAAAACAATAAGAATGTAAAAAAACACACACAAAATTAACTTGTAATATATATATATATATATATATATAAATTGAGGAAAGAATTTAAAAAAAAAAACACATAATATATATATATATATATATACTACAAAATATCAAAAAATAAATAAATAAATGGGGAAAGAATTTTAAAAAAAACACATAATTTAAAGATACAAAAAAAAAAAAAAAAAAATTAATGTTCAACTGAGCACGCGCGCCCCTGCCTGCGCGTATCTTCGACCTAGCAGCTGCCTGCTGGTCCCTCCCCTGCGCGAGGCCACCGGCCTCTGGCCTTCATGGCCTCCTTGCATGCTGCTCTGGAGGCCCATGCTGCCCTGTCTGCAGTAGACGCATTCTCTGCATTGATTAAATCTCTTCATCCCCAGAGACCTCGCCCAGCTTTGTCCAAATTCGTCAAGAAGTTGGATGGTTTGCAAGAGGTTAACCTCCCTCCTGCACTTCCACGTATGGCTGCACTTTCTTTAGCTGAGAGGGGGCTCATTGGTCAGTTCACTGGCCTTTGGCCTTCCCCGAAAACTGTTCAGCGTTGGATCGAAAGAAACTGGGCAGACAAAGTTAATGGGAAAATCTCCATTCGTTTTTGC
>JAXQQM020061415.1:0-48882 GCA_034641835.2 Pinus albicaulis | reverse complement strand
TGCAAAGGTGAGAGGGGACATCCCTACCTAAGACCCCTACCAACATGAAAGAAATCAGACGCAGTCCCATTAAGGAGAATGCTGAAAGATGCATTACTGATACGACCCATAATCCAGTTAATAAAGGGTGGGCAATTGTTATTGTTACCAGTTATATCACTTATAATTAGAACACAAAATGAACAATAAGAATTTTTTATTAATCAAGAATAACAAGGACTTCAATCCTCTTTTTTACAATAAATCAAGTACAATGTAGTGTAGGGCTCCAACCCTAAATGAAGACACCAATCTCCAATCCACCAGGCTCCAACCCGTAATTTTCCAAGCACCGACTTGGACTTCACGAGGCTCCAACCTCTAGGGCTCCAACCCTATCTTCCCAAGGGTCCAACCTTCTCACTTTGAGACACCGACCTCTAGGGCTCCAACTCTATCTCTGGTACATGCTCCAACCTGGTCTTTGAGGGCTCCCATCTTATAGGGCTCCAACACTATGCTTCAATTTAAGATAAGATTAATAGTTCTTCACGGCTCCCAATATCTTTTGCAACGAGCCCTGACAATATCTTCACCTTCAACGATCTCCAAGGCACTTAGCTCATTAATGACAACTTTGTCTTCTCATGAAGGTGTCTCCACAACTCTTCATGTTACCTAAACAAAATTCTCCAAGGTCACCTCATGATGACTAATGCATCATGGTCTCTAAGGATTTCCATGAATCTTCAAAGTCAGCTCCAAGGCCAAGGATGTATACTCTAGGACTGCTCCAACAAATATTTCCAAGAGGGCTTCTTCAAAATCACCGCTCCTTCAAGAGTACTTCACTCCAGTTCCCCAATAAGGTTCTTCAAAACCTAACACTCCTTGGTCTCCAATAGGCACTTTTTCCAACCTTGTGGCCAGCTCCAAGCAAACAATGACCAATCCAGTTCTTAAGTCCCTTCAGGGCTCAACAATGCACATGTCATTGGCCACTAGTCCAAATGTAAACCCTCCATAGTCCTTTACAATATGGATTATCAAGCTTTCGTAATCAAATTAGGGTGCCTTTACAATCCTCAGTTTGAATTGTCAAAGCTACCACAGTTTGAGTTGAGGACAAGGAATGTCCACTGTTATTTTTTTCTCCCAAAACCACATATCTAAGGAGTCCTCCTTCACAGGTCTGTTTTGAGGTTAAAATCAACTCTACATGTCACAATTGATACCAAACTACCAAATTTCTGTAGTATGAGGTTCCTCACAATGCCAAGAAATATGTGGATAACTGTCCACAGGCTAACAGTCTGATGTTTGTATTCCTTCCACAGGTGGTTGTCACTGTTTCTCCACAGGACCGAGATCCTTATCTACTGATTCAAATCTGTCTTCAAAGGTCTGTCCCTACAGCCAGCTGGCCAAGCACCTTGAGCCTCCCACACAAGAATGTTGAGGTGTTAGTAACTACAGGTTTGAACGAGCTTTTTAAATGGTGATCTGAGCCTCCAAAACTCCATAAAACTGTCCACACAATCCAAGTTACTGAGGTTGCAATCCGATCCTTTCAAACAGTGATTTGAGTTGCTATAGGTGGACAAATTTCAGGTCTGAGGTAAGCTCTGGTATCACAGGTCTGAACCTTATTTACCATTGGTTTGACCCTTTATATGTCACTAATCGGAACTGTTTAATAAACCATATTGAGGTGAGATGTTATATAGTTCGCTGTAGGTTCGAGGTTTGAAAGGTAGCCCACAGTCTGAGCTTCTAGGCAGTAACACTGTTCCGACCCTTATTCTGCTTTAACTGTGATGAATAACCTTAAAAGATTGCCCAAATAGTAAACTTTTGTCTTCTTTGGCCCCCTTACTGTCTCTATCTTCTTGAATGTGTTTTTTACCGAGATGATGAGTTTAGACTTCAATATATACTGATTTTGACCTATAAACGAAAAGACACATCTATTGATGGGACGTGAGTTGTCTTAGGTCGGCTAGCATAAAGAATATATTTTTTCATCTTGAAAAATCATTTTCTCTCGGACTATGAGGAGTTAGAAGGCGAGCGATAGCTCGTTGGAAAGAGGAAAAATCCCTCTACAAGCCTTTGCCAATTCCACATTTAAATGAGGTCATTTTCATCAATAAATTTATATTTTTGTGAGCTGACATCATTAATTTATCATGGTAGCCTTTAGGATTATGGACATTTGGAATGTGGATAGGCTTCTTAATATTCAAGGTCTAGGATGCAAGGGCATAGATGAAGGATCCATCAAATAACTTTCAGGCTATGCACTTTTTCAATATGTCTTCTTTCTCAGGGCATCCTTTTTTCCAATCAACATTTATTCGTGCATCATTATCACATGTCGACAAGGGTGTATGCATATGGTGAGGGCTTCTTCATCCATCATTAGATCATGCATCAACAATTGATCATACATCAACTATTTAGATAATGCATCAAGCTAGGAATTCTCATCATCTCATGCTTAGGGTTTTCTCCTAGGGTTTGCATGAGCTTAGGGCAACAAGGGTTTTTCATGCATCACAAGAATATTTTCCATCTCCAACAATGCCATATCGACATCAATGACAAATTTGATCAACAACTTGAAGTTGTCAATGCCATCGAAGATCCATGCAAAGATCCAAATAATAAATTTCAACTTTCTCAATGACGGAGCTTGAGCCTCTGAAACAAGTCTTGACAGAAAAATCCTGATCAAGTACTCATATATAAACAAAGAAAACATGATAAAATAAGTGTCCTCAATGATGTGAATCCATCTCTCGTAGGAGTGCATGGGTTGCTAGCGATTGTAACCGTACAGTCAATATTAGGAATCAATGTTTGATACAAGTTTCACTATTGAAAGATAGTTGATGTCGAAATGTCGAAGCATAAATAATGATGCAGGGGCATGAGGCTTAGAGACAAGAGGCTTCATTAATTATTTCAAAAATCCAAAAAAATGTTACAAGCAAAGGTGTTGGTACCTTTAGCTGTCAATTTATTGTTTTACTAGATAAGGGTTGAACTAGTATCTAGGAAAGTTGAACTGTTTTAGATTTGTTTCAGCATATTTAGCTTCAGTTGATAGAATTTAGGAAGATATGATGTAATTAGGATTTTGTCTAAATTTGAAGAAATTCGATCCTCAAGAGGAGGTCGATTGTTATGTAAAACCTATAAATTGTAACCTCTGCAAAGGAGAAACTCGGATTTGGCAGTAGAAGAATGGATTGAGAGGGTTTTTCCTCTGTTTTAATAAAGTTGAAGAAATTTGTCTATCTGTGTATTCTTAGCAAGTTCCCGGAGGTTCATCCCTTCGAAATTTCATTTGATTTAATGTCTTTTGTGTAGAAATTGAGCGCAATTTGAATGTATGTTAACTTTGTGTAATTTAGAAGAAATTGTAGAGATTCAGGGTTTTGCTTGAGATTGAATATTCTGTGGTTATTGAGATATTAACCTTTTGTGTAAAGGTTCGGAGAAAATCGAAGAACTATGGTTCTTTGATTGAGTGCAGTAAGAATTGATCTATGTTGATTGATTTACAGAGCGGAGATGAAAGGTCCCAAGTGAAAGTGAAGTTAAACAAAGGAAAGGTGGAAGAAAATCCACGTTCAAATGCGTTTGAATGAAAGTTGCAGGTTAGTGGTTTTGAAAAACCAAACCACTATTTTCGCACATCCTTTGGACCGTGAGTGGTTTTTATGCAAATCAACGCGATCAAATTAAAACTTGACACGTTACACCAAAAAAACCGGCGATTTCGCGTTGCATTTGGTTGTTAAAGCTCTGGGGTCGAATTAACGCGATATCCGTCAGATTTGATCGGTCGGAGATCCGACGGTGGTTGCATTTCAAGTTGCGTGGAGGTTTAAACCAAGGTATGGACCCGAAAAGTTATGAAGTGGCATTTTATTAAATGTTGAAATCTAGAACATTTCCGAAAGTCTAACTTCCGAAGGTCTTTAACCATTGGTTAATACACATTATAATATTACATTGTCAAAAAGGTTTAAACATTCATTTCCAATGGCTTTTAAATGTTATAAAGTTCTGAAGGGTTTGAATATGGTTCCGAAGGTTTAAAGCACTATTTTAAAAAGTCAATTATTATTATTCCCAAGGGGTATTAAAACATTGGGTTAAGTGAGTTGTAATGTTTCCGAAGGGTTTTAAAACTTTGTTCCAAGATTTAACACTTTTAAAAGGTGCAGCATTATGTTATGAAAGAATAAGGGGACCATTGCTTCCGAATGTGCATTTTATCAATTTTATCAACAAAATTTGATACATTTTGATGACCGAGAGTGTAAAAGGAGATCAGGATCAAATTCCTCCAAAGTTAGAGAACATTGTACAAAAGTTTGAACAACTCTCCTTAACGCCTGCACCCACACTGCCATCATTTGTGGTATCAAAGCAGTCTTCAGAGCATTTTTCAGAAATTGAACAAGCTTCCAAAAGTTAGAAAAAGAAATCCAGCATGGTTGTCAGAATTGGTAGAGGTGGTGCTGGTAGAAGAAGAGGTAGACCAGTTGCAAATGATGAAGTACTGGAGACTATGCAACAAATTCAAGCTAGATTGGGAGCAATAGAAGCAGGACACCAGAGAGATCCTGAAGATGTCAGTGAACCTAAAGCTGAAGAAGAAGAAGAAAATGTTGAGGATAAGATGGAGGTAATTCCAATTGACATGATCGAAAGCTTTTGCAAGATCAATTTTGAGGATGGTGCTCTTGAGATTCTTTGTTTTAATGGAATGCAGGACCTCACGGCGTTTCCAATAGCTTCATGGATACGCATGATGAAGAAAGAAGAATTGCTCCTTTGCGATATGTTCGGAAGAGGATGGGTTTAATGCGATTTGCAATGATTTTGGAAATAATCTTGTAGATGCGGTTACAAAGAGATATGGGCACATAGTCATGGAATGATGCGAGGTGATCATGTTTAGGAATAAGGGCAATGAAGGTAGAGTTGAAACCATCATAGATCCTACCGGATGTTCGGCTCTCTTCAATGACGAGGAGGAGATCACATCCCGGGGGCTTGAAAAAGAAATGGAGGTAGAATTCAATAGGCCATCCAGGTTTGGACCAGGACTTTTATCTTTAAAACCATTTTAGTACTCCCTCAATCTCCCCCATGGTGATCGGAGCATTGAGCTTTCTGCTGTTCATTATCCACAAACTTGTTGAAAGATCTAGCAATATTCAAGATGTTCGGTAGGTTTATGTGGAGTGGTGCTGCGGCATTGATTTGAGAAATCTTGAATGCCCCCCGGATCACGGAGTTGTGCATGGGTTTTGGCGACAAAACCGGTGTGATCGGATAGTTCCCAAATGGTGTTAATATTGCGCCTTCCTTTAGCGTCTTCTTCGCACTCAACCAAATAGCTGCAGCTAGCAATCTCCTCTATTCTTTGTGGCGAAGAATGTTTGACACCGTGGTTTCAAGTGCGATCGGATGCTCTTTGGTGGATGTCGAGCGAAAACCCAAATAATCTAAATCATTAAGTTGAGAGATTTCAATTTCAACCTACTTGCGGCTCCTCCTCCTCAAGCTTTTTTCTTTTTCTAACCCATTTGATAGTGATTTCCTTGATACGTTTGAGATTCTCATTGAAAACCTAACGGGTTCTCATCGGAAATGATGGCAATGTTGCCACTCCTAAGCAACTAAATGATGAAAATCGAAGTCTGTAGCCATCTAAGAATTGAATTTGAAAGGTGGATGTGATTTTTGATCGCCGACCATGAATTCCATATGCGGTGTGTGATCGGATATATACCTCCCCCACCATCCCAACATGCGGTTTTGACCCGGATGATCACGGAATTGATGTTTGATAAGGAATCGATCGAGACAACGCGCCAATGCGGCCTCCTCGTGCGTCGCCCCTGCTCCCGGGTAGGTTGCTTCTTTTGGCATGTCAATGTCAATCAGGCCATTTCACGGTTGTGGTGAAAAAGTCGGATAACGGATTTGGAATGAGATCCCGAGTTCGATATCTCCAAAGGAAAATTTAAACCACCACCAAGAATGATATGTGGGTGTTGAAGTAGCGTGCAACTCGGCAAAGATGACGAGAAGTTTTCTCTTGTTGATGCAAGGACCATAAACATTAATCGAGGTGAAGGAATGTAGATCTCCTTGAAGACCTCCATGCCAATGACTCCTTCCGTCCCCAACAATTAGACATACGAGTAGTCCTATTGTTGATACCCGTCACACATCCTCTGATTGGCCTCAGACGTCCAATGTCACAAATGTCTAGTTCGGAGAGGAGAGAGTTAAGGATATTGATAATGGTAATACCATCCTCCAAAGTTTTCACGTAGGAAAAGAGCATCAATGTGCAATGTGAACGGTAGTTCGCCAGAGCCAACCACTGCTGATTAAAGAGAACCAAATCATGAGGGAACCCCTTCTTTGGGATTTCCTTACTCTAAGTACTTGTAATATGGATGATTGAGTGCCTGCCTCCACCTCAATATTAGCTCTTCGATAGCCTTTGAAATAGTAGATGGTTACCACGAGATCTCGTTGTGCGTATGTATCCCCGATCCAATGCCTAGTTCGGATAAGGGGGTCGAGGGTGAGTGGAGGATCGCGAGGAAATATTGGTGACGTAGGCAGGATGAGGAATGCGCGGTCAAACGGGGATCGAACCCAGAAGACTCGGCGGAGGTGTGGGAAATGGTGGGCGGGATGGGTACGGGCCGGAGTACGCGAGAGCAACTAATGGAAAGTAGGCAATGCGTAGTGAAGTAAAGGCGATGCGAGGTGTAATAAAATTATGACGGAGGAGGGATAAGTGGTACTGGTAGTAGACGAGCGATCTTTAGTGGATTGAATCGGTGAGGAATAGCTCTCGGGCACGAGTGATCGGCTAGGAAGGTAACACGGGCTTGGACGGAGTGATCAACATCATGGTTGCTCCTTAGGAGTCGGCAAGATAGTAATCGGGTCCGTTTGGGTGGCCGCACAGCAATTGTCTTATGTGGAGGGGGTCCACCTGCACCCAAAAGTGGGCATTCCTTATACGGATGCCCCAGTGGCAATGTCACCGCATCTGTATCCCCTCATAATCCGATGGCTATTTCGCGAGACCATCCCTTTGAAGAACATGTTGTAATTGTCGTGCAACCCCTCGCGGGTGTCCGGAAATACCGGGTTGCTAGCAAACGCACAATTTCTAGTCACTAAATGGGATGTCGTGGTCAAGATAATGGCTGAAATCTTCCCCAATGCTTCGAGAAGTTGTTTCGTTCCCGAAATTGGACGGGAAGCCCGGGTAATCTCATCTAGATAGGTCTACTCTGAATTTTCCTTGTTTGGATCAAGCCATGGGAACCATCGCTTCGGGGCTTGGATGCATCTCGATATGAACGGTACTTGTTGAGTACCCAATCCACACGAGCCGGCGGGGAGAGAGAGACGGGGTGAACCATCCCACAGTCAAAGAGAGTGACACCGGAAAGGGCCCAAAAGCCCTCCCCCAATTTCCTTTGTCCAAATCTTGAGTCGCGCGGAAGAGTATTTGTGAGCGCGAACTTTCCCACCGACAAGGTGGGCTGGCACATTTACTCCAAATTGGCCATTCCTCTATCGCGCCAAAGTTTGTATTTACGTTAATGCCGGTTCTTGGTCGGTCGCGATTTTCCCCTTGAAGATCTGATTCGCTCCAGTGCTCAGGACCCCTCTCAGTCGGATGATGGTGGTTGTGGATCGACCGGCCCGAGCATCAATAGGAATGTTATCAAAACACCCGGATGCGCTACTGACTCGGACGCGATGGAGGTGAAATAATAGGAAACCCTTCCCCAATGTTTAAGTTCTCAAAGGTAAAGAGTCGTGGCGCCAGTAGCAGTCGGACTCTCGGTTGGCCGATGGGGTCGATTCAACAATGTCGCTCGGGCAAGACGGGTGCATCCGAACGATACTCCCAAAGGCTAATAACGGATGGCGATGGGTTAGTATAGGTCAAGTGATCCGACAACCCCTATTTGGTGTCGAGCGACTTGCAAGAGTGATTGGTTGAACCGATTCACGGTGCGGAATGACGGTGCGGGTATCATGTCCACCATGTCTTCCACCTTGACCCTAGTCGATGGCCCCCGGATATCCATGCACCGCGGCGGATGCTTACGAGATAGTCGGCCTCTTCATCGTAGGAGCTCATGACGAGCGAGAAAAAATGAGTGTAAAAAGTGTGATGCGGGGTCCGTCCTCAAATGTCGCCCGGTTCCCCATCGTAGGGACACATAAAAATGGCCTCGAATTCAGACCCTTTGTCTAGAGGGCAAGTAGGATGCGATAGAAAATGGAGTGAACCGCTAGTGTCGCACGGTAACCTCGGCATGCAACCATTGAAGAAATGTGAGATAGAAAGGGTTGGTAGTCGGTCGGTATTTGTCATGATAGTGTTCAATGCCGCGAGATTGGTCGAAAAACTGCAAACCTCCAAAGTTCTCATGGGGAGAAACAAAAGCTGGTAGAGATCAAACAAAAATAAATTATGCCCCCCGAGAAATGCGGAGATAGTAAAGTAACCCTAAAAACAAGAGCCGATATTACAAGCCGGCAGTTGCCGATACCACCCATAAATGCTAGCTTTAGATGAAATTTTGAATATCGATGAAATTTTATGTATTTTACTTTAATCACCAATACCATAACATCTTGCCCTTGGACCGTGCTTTAGACTTGCAATGTCAAATACTTGAGGAACTCCTCTCAAGGATGCAAGGACTCCTCTGTTGGAGCAAATGCTCCTCTGTTCTTCTTCTGGTGGGGGTGGTGGTGGATCTCCTCTGGTGCATCAACAGTGGCATCTCCTTCCCAGCTCCTCATATTCTCTTCTTCTCCTCGGCCACATCGGGAGAAGACCTCAATATAGTGTGCCTTCCCTACAACACAACGATGACTTGGTGCCCATGGCTCTTGGCAAGTGAAGCATAGCTTCCTTCGTCTCAAATCCCTACGGGTATCATCATCCAAGGGCCCTCGGCCATGGTTCCCCTTCGTGGAACCCTCGTGTTTTCCCCTTGGGTTTGGAGATGTTGGTTTTTGGGGAATGGAGCTCTCGTCCTTGGCAAGGCATCCTGTAGATCCACATCCCTTCCAACCGTCTGAAGTGTAGCGGGTACGAGTGGATGCGACTGGCCCACACGGGAGGCTCGCCCGATCCGTCTATAAACATATACACTCTCACCGGCCACGGGCCGGATGCGGAACCATCAATGGGAGCTTCGGGGAACTCGAGATATAAGTCTTCGGAGTGCCTTTCTGTGCATTTGAGCTTGGCCAACTCTACAAAATGTTCTTTTGGGTCCTTGAGTCAAACCTTTCTACTAGTCTCAGGGTGAATTACGCATCTGTGATCACCCTGCGTACAATGTGGTCATCCCATGGAACCACCAATCATGAGCTTCCTCTTCAAGGTGCAACAACGCCGCAGCAGTGGCCTCTACCCTGCTGCCATTTGGTTCGAGGTGGAAATAGATGTCTAGCTTCTCCACCCAACCCTTTGTCGTACTCTTTGATGACCCATCAAAAGTAGGCGAAGTCAGAATCTACCCGCGTCGTTGTAGGTCATTGCCACAACGTGTACCCACACTCCTTTGTTATAGGCTGCCGGTGTACTTTGTCCCTTAGATGAAAAAAAATTCATTCAAGTCAGTGATCTACGAACTCTTGTGCATGAGTCATGTATGTGAAGAATTACGAATATTACTTATGCAAAAATCTCTTTTGTTAAATACGGTTATACTTCCTACTTAATCAAGCTATTAATATGAAATTTCAGCATTAACATCGAAGTAGACACATTGGAACACGGATAGAGATCTAAAGCTGAATACATGCACATAGACAAAGTGACACACAAGATTTTTTGGACATGTTGTCCTCGGAAAAATAATCTTGGAAAAGTTTGGTCTTTTGAGTAGCCCAGAAGGAGTTTATATTATTAAGTAGATTCTAAGTACAACAAACACAAGGCACCCTTCTTGCGTTAACCGACGAGTGAAAACAAAAATCTACAACAATACCTCGGTTCGGAGACGAAAAGCGGGCGATTCACACCCTCAAGCGGGACCTTTACGTGGCGAAGCCCCAACCTTTGCTCACGAAGCCCGCTGCGTCGGCCCTGCCTTTGCTTTGTTGGTGCCCTACGGCCCTGGCGAGGAGAGGCTTGCATAACCCCGGAAATGAAACGATCGTCCCTGTGACGCCTGCTTGGCTTTGCGTAAGCACGGTGGCTTCTGCTTGCCTGCGTTACCGCTGCAGGAGCTGCTGTGGCTGTGAAGCCCTACGCGGCTGGCGCGATTGTTGCTCCCACTACGCGGCTGCTACGTACCTTTACTTCTTTGCCTCTTGATGACTCTTGGCTGCGGGATCGAGATCATCCCCTTAGCCAATACTACCTGGGTCATAGGTAAAACATACCGGAAATTTTTAGCAAACCACGCCCTAGAGTCCGGCTTAGTCTCAATGCTGCACTTATTTGTGTGTTTGTATTCTCCAAGCTGACCCCAAGCCTTTCCTTTACACTTTTCTCGTTGGGAAACCAATGGCCATGATCAGATTTTGAATCAATGGCTAAGATTAAAAGAAAGCTTGATCCGTGTGACTTAAGACAATTTAATCACACGCTTAATTTAATTAACTTTAATTATTTACTTTTCCTAAGTTTAGACTTAGGAAATACATTAAAATAATTAATTATTTAAATATCTCCCAAACTAGATGAAATTTCCCAAATCCCTTTCTGGGTCTTGTAGATCATGTGTACTCTAGTCCCTCCACAAATTTTGGGAGCTAGAGCACATCTGATGCTACCCCTAGTACACAAAATCTCAACACTCCCTCTTAGCACGGAGTGTGCTCTAGCAATACATCACACAATGCATTACAAGATTTTGGGCACTGGTTTCTGTGTTGTTGATGCTTGGCTTGCTACCACTCAAGTCTGCACTGCTGCTGCCATTCTGTACTGCTACCCATGACGTTGTCACTGCTGCTGCCATTCAATACTGCAGCTCCCTCTCAATTTGTTACATCCGTGCTGCCCACAGCACTGCCACTGCTAACTGCTGCACTGCAACTTCAGTTGTTGAGAGAAACAACTAAATCTTCTGCCCAATCTTTGACAGACAAGTCAGTTGGGCTGCAACCTTATCATTGAAGCTCCATAGGTTGCTGATCTGTGTTGTCATCTGGAGGATGATGCACAACTAGAGCTCTGCACTGCGTAAGCAGACTCCTTCTGCACTGCTGAAGTCACATCAGCCCCTTGTGCTGAAATCTCTCATGCTGCTGCTGTGCTGCAACCTGCGCTGTCCTCCTGAAGCCTTCACGCTGGTGCAGCTTTGCTCTGCGTAAGCAGCTCTGCTCTGTGTTGCTGAAGTCACATCGGGCCCTACGCTACTGCTGCCTCTACGCTGCTGCTGCATCTGCATTGCGCTGCTCCTTCCAGCCTTTAGATCTGCCTCTGCTTCATCTGTGATCCATGCACCCACTGCTCCACTTGTCCCGCTACTGTCTTAAGGCTCTCGTAGCTCGGATGTGATCCAAGAGATGAGCTGCTCAAGGATACCGCCATCATTCTGTAGCTCCTCTACAGATCTATGTCGCCCCACTTTTGTGGTTCATGAGCGCTCATGGTTGCATCATCTTCTGACCCATCATCCGCCACAAAAGCCTTGGAAGAATGTAATATCCCCAAATGGGATATTTTCCTAAATATGCATAAATCAATCTAAACCCCAAAATATGCCATAAATTCAATATGCATTTAACAGAAGATTGCCATGTAAGATTAAACACATAAAATACTGCAATCCAATACCACATAGAACAGGAAGAATCTCAGCTTTTATTATAAATAATAACGAGGTTTACATATAGATCTCACCCAAAAAGAGCTGAGATGGAAAATTGGCCAACAATACAATCTGTTGCACTGCGACACGACGATGGCCTCCAAAACTAAACTACTGCACTCTCCCTCCGGCAACAGCTACCACTGAATCCACTGAAGCACCTGTTGAAGATATGAATGATCCTCACTCCAATATCCCTGAAGCTCTGCGAAACTTCTGAATGAAGCCTCCTCAATGAGAGTTGGGTTTCCATCCAACACTCACAAATCACCCTAGGGTTTCCGTCCTGGGGCTACGACTGAAGTAGAGAACCATGTCTCAAACCTCTCATACAAGAAAATGATATGATCCAAAAGATATCTCTCAATGGCCTCCTCCCTTTCTTTTATAGATCTCTAGGAGCCTTCTAGAGTCTTATTTTATTATTATTTTATTCATGGAGCACTTTTCTCTCTTATTAAAATATTCATTTTTAATGCAAAAAAGAGTAAATCGGATACCGCGCCTCCTCCGGTCACTGAAACTCATGTCCAACTGTCCCATCATGGAGGTATCCTCGTCCCGATTCCAATGAGCTATTACAGTAAGGTGTTCTGTCATGTATTTCTCCCGGAATGCCACCTTGAGCGCAATTAGCTGAGCTAAGCCCATAAATAACTCAAATTTCCGAAAGTTGTCGGAATGCACTGGAACGAAAGCCAAACTGCTCAGATGATGGAATATATCAAGCAAATGCCACCTGACCGCATAAAAAGTCCTCAAAACTCCTCCAAAAAGCCCCTGGGCCCGCTGATGACACCAACCTGTACCTGTGACCGGTCTGCTCCTAACTTTGGAAGTCCATCCTGGCCCTGTCATAGGTGACACCAAAAAAGGGAATATTACAGACCTTCCGCCCCAAGATTTCTTGCCCTCAAGCAATCCAAATATGTGGGTCACTCTGTTGGCCCGCCGCAACTGAGACCCAATGCCCGGATCCCATACAAAACCCCTGGTGCTACTATGTGCCTATGCAAGCCACCTGAAATAGACCCCTCAATGCCGGGATCCCAAACTGAGCTCTCTCTCTACCTGTCATCAAACAATCCTCCCGAATCCCAACGCCAACATGGCCAATCATCGCCCAAGTCCCACGGCTCGGACTGCTCACTACCTCTGGCTATAACTGATGCTCTAAGAGTTGAAGACTACGACTCCTGCTAGGCTATAGCTATGATTGTGTAAGCTTCCCCACCAATGGTGTACCAACTCATCACCTCTCTCTAATCCAACCCCTGACTCAATCCAATGCTGATCCTGAAGAAACGTCGATCTGTGCCCCACTGCCAACTAGAATCTGTGTCATCTGTCATGTTTAAGGGCCCATGCTCCGCTGTGCTCCCTACGAAGAAGATTGTACTATCAAGAGGGTACCAACTCATGATCTCTTGCCAATCCATCCTGGAAGAAGAATCCAATGTGGCAACAACTGCATATGGAACACGCCTGGAGTGTTGTTGCCAGCCCGTAATCAACTCACGCTGCTCTGTCCTGTCTGCCAATGAAAGTTGCCTGTAGAAGAAAGCCCCTCTCTCTATAATGGGCCAAAGTGGGCAAGATATGCCGCAAGCCCCATCGATATACTCCTGGAGAGTGCTACTCACTGAAAGTACTACAGCTCTGCCGATTGCATGTACATCTATCTGAACCTCATCAATGTGTCGGCCCAAAGATGGATGCTCCACCATCTCCAACAACTCCTCCCTCTCTTGATCGGGAATGTAATGCTCCTGTTGTCCACTATCCCCCTGCAGAACTATCCCATCATCCTCCACCATCTCCAGAGGATATGGATTTGCAACTGCTGTCACCGTACTCGATGTCTTTGCATCTGACTGCTGCTCCTCAATGGTTGACCCCAAGGTTAGCTGCATATCCATCATAGACTCAATGTGAGCCTCCATCTGGCTCTCCCCCAAGGGACTATCATGCATGATGTGAATAGTATCCTCCTCTGCTAACTCAGGCTCCATCATATGCTGCTTTTGCTGAATCGTCATAAGTGACTCATCACCCAGAGTATCTCTCGTAGAGTCCCCTGATTGCTCACCCTGCACACTGGAATATAGCTCCGGCCTACTATCATCATCTTTGCATGACTGCCCTCGCTCCCCAAAAGCATCCGCATCTGATCCCATGGACTCACCTGAAGAAGAGTCCTCATCCTAGCATACAGAAGGAATGCCCTTCTGTTCTGCCTCCGTCGCATCATCTCCATCACTCAAGCATGAGTGATCAGGCCCCAAGGTTCTTTGCAGATGAAGCAAAGTCCCTTCCTCCTCAGCTCATTTTTGCTCCCAGATCCACCAAACTGGAGCAGCTCCTCCCTGGTCAACTGTCTCCTGAATAGCCCAATATTCTGCTCAACCAGCCCTTAGGCTAGCTCAAAAGCAGCAGGTGAGACCAACTTCTCTCTCCTCCAAATGCTCAACAACCTGGTCTGCAACTCTCGGCCAATGGTCTCACGGTCTCTCATACATGACGACAGGATGGACTGCATGTGTGCTATGACGGTGTGAGGATGATGTCTCCTAATGCTGGAGAAGCATTGGAACATCTGCAGAATCAAGTCATCACATTCAAGGTCAAACATGATGACATACGTCTCGAACGTGGCCATACTCCAAGAATCTCAAGCTTCTTCCCAAAGGTAGAGCCTGCACTGTTGTCCAATTCCTGAAAAGTCTCTACTATCAATCTCATAATCCTGCCCATAACACCATCATTGTATGGAGCTATAGGTGTGGTCAACTTCATGATGTTACCTCTGTTTTAAAAATTGGCCGATTCGACTCGATCGAGGCACAGTCGGCGAACCCGTGGCGCCGGTCCAAACCAGGCTAAGAAACGACGAGTTAGCCGGTTTGTTACCCGAGCGGCGGTTTTGTAAACTCGGCGGCTCGATAACTCGCCAAAGCGGAAACCCCGAGCACAACCGGGTCACTCGGCCGAGCCAAATCTGTTACGTAGATGGGCCCAAAACTCGCCTTTTATGGACTTGAAACCGGATTTTGTCTGGCACATTAGGTTTGTTTGAGGTTGTCTAACCCCTCCCCATGCTATTTAATAACCCAACCCCTACAATGAGCTCACATCTTTCTCATTCAATTTGCTTGAGCATTTGTGAGAGTTTTACGAAGATTGTGGAGTTGGTTTTGGAGGCGACTTTTGAGGAGTCTTTTGGGCAAGTTTTGGAGCGGCGGTGAGGGAGCTTATTGGGCAAGCTTTGAAACTGACATTGAGCTAGAGGAAGCTAGAGGCTAGAGGTATTTATTTTTTTCTCTTCTAAATGCGCCTTTGTTTGTTTTATTTATTTAGCAAATCTAGCATTTGCCATTTGCATTTTGCATAGTTTTTGGCATTTGCCATTTGGTGAAAGAAATGAACATAGAATGAATAGTGTTTTCATGTTCAAATTTAAACATTTTATTTCCAAGTCAAAAACTAGGTCCAAAATTGCCCCTAGAGCAAAGACTCTGCTTGGGCATATCTTTGAAATGGTTGGGGATCAAATGTTTTGCAAATTTGCAAGAAAAAAAATTAAAGAGGTGAAAGCATTCATAGTAAAACTACATTTAGGTTTGGTGTTAAAGGCAAATTCTGCGCATGTGAAGCACCAAACATTGGGGAAATTAGGAAGCAATTGAAAGAACAATTTGACAAGTTTGAGCAAGAGAAAAATAGGCAAAGAAATACGGTGAAATTGGGAGGAGAGAATCTACAACTGCCATGATGGCTATCAGTTTTAGAATCTTTTAATTATGAGGATTCCTCATCTATCCCTTCCAGCGATGCATCAAAAAAACCCCTTCGCTATGTTCCTCCCTCTAGGGAGTCTATTTCGACAAGGGTAAGGGTGCAATGAGAAATAAGGGTACTATTAAAAGTTTTTGTGCCCTCACTCTCCTACGATAGTGCAGTTGCATATGGTCCTAGTCCTCAAGTTGTGCAGCCCACTTTAGATGCTCATTGGAAAAAAGAATTGAGAGATGTTGCTTGTGAGTACATTGCTAGATGGTGGTATGATGCGATATTCCCTTCAATGCTACTCGTTCACCATATTATGAACCTATTTTTGATGCCATATCTTTCTTTGGAAAGGGCTTCAAACCTCCTAATATGCATGAGTTAGAGGATCTTTTGCAAAGAGAGATTTCAAACATTGATGATTATTTGAAAGAGTTCAAAAACTCATGTGCACGTACGGGGATGTACCATCATGTCGAGATGGATGGGTGATCGGAGGAGCCGCTGTCATATTTCTTGTCTTTTGCCCACGGGGCCATGTTTCTAAGATCGGTTGATGCATCGAGTAGGGTGAAAGATGCACGAGTTGTTACGAAGCTTTTTGGATGAGGTTGTTGAAGGGTGGGGGTGACAAAGTGTTGTTTCATTCATCATAGACAATGCCTCTAACTATGTTCTTGCTTCTGGTAAATTGTTGGAAGAGAAAAACACCCAACCATCTTTTTGGACCCCATGTCTTTGCACATTATAGACCTCATGCTTGAGGATATTGGCAAAATAAATGGATCAAGAACAACGTGAAGAGCATGCCAAATGCATCACAAAAATATATTTACAATCACTCATGGATTACAGCAGGTACGATGAGGAAATACACGAGGGCAAGGAACTTATTAGGCACACTTCATCACTAGATTTGCAACACATTTTTTGACATTGCAATCTATGGGTGCCCAACATAGAAACTTGCAAAATATGTTTTCTAGTGATGAATGGAATGAAAGTCGGTGGTCTCGCAAGTTGGATGGCAAAAGATGTGAAAAGGAAAGTCGTTGAAGAAATATTTTGGAAAAAGGTAAGAGATTTGCAGAAACTTGTGAGCCATTGGTTAAGGTGTTGCGCTTGGTGGATGGGGAAAGATTGGCTATGGATCAAGCAAAGGAGCGAGATAAGAGCTGACATGCAAGGACAAAAGTAAGCTGATATGTGCCCATTTGGGAAATCATTGATCGAGAGATGGAACAATCCAACTCATCACAAATACATACGGTAGGTATTTTACGCAGACAAGGTATCATTATAAAGCTCGGAAGCAGGAGCTTTATTTGAGAGGTTAGAGATGGATTGATTGAGCGCATTAATCGCATGATCCCCACAGTGAAGTAGTTGAAGATACACAAAAGCGAGATCACTATATTCAGCCATACCTTTGGTACCTTTGGCAAGAACCTTGCAAAGTTACGGGAATCGGAATCATTTGGGTAAACAAAAGAATTTCAATTTTCAAATTTATATTTTATAATTTATTATTTTGTATAATTGTTTATAAGCATTATAATTTCAAATTTTTAAAAAGTTGGATACTGGAAATTGTTGAGCTAAGCTGACTCATTTTTCTGCGACACAATGGTGGGAGGCATTTGGTAGCCAACATCTGAATTGCGGTTTTGCAATCGCATTTTGGAGTCAAACTGCGATTAGCCACAGGTGTGGCGCAATTGGTCTGTCTTTGAGAGGATTCACACACACAAAGGCTTGGTTTGGAGCAAAAAACGGTTAAATGCTCTAGTGTTTGTCCGATGCAACCTCCAGGCTAAGACGGAACCAATTGCTAAACAAAAGACACAGTTGAGGATCCCATTGTGTTGGAAGATGTTGATCCCGACATGGAAGGATTGGGTAGGTGAGTCTTGTCACGAGTTTGACATAGATGGGGGGATTGACTTAGTTTCATAGTGATGGAGGATACTCGCTCAATGTAGATCCCACCTGTTGGCAGGACCAGGTCCCGAGCCATCCGGTTGCGGTGCGGGCACTTCCTCTGGTCGGCCATGGCTGCATTGCCTGCTTGTCTGTTGATTCTCAAGGTGGTAGGGCAAGGGTATAGTTCCAGGTTGAGGATGTTGATTCGAGAGGAGAGACGAGGACGTGTCTTCCCCCTCGGTTCGAGTTTGAGGAAGAGGACATTGGCTTGTCAGGTTAGATGACTAGCGGTAGTTACTAGTGACTATTCATGTTTTGTTGTAGAGGCCATTTAGGGCCTCCTTAGTTATGTTTTTTGTTTTGATCTCTATCATCATCATGTGGTCCTTGGACGGTGCCATGAGTGCAATTTTGATATAATGGATATATTCATGAGCCTATTTTGATCATATGTTGTCTTTTTGTCTATATAGCAATGCTTTGTGTTTGGAAACATGAATAAAAATCTTTAGAATTTATGTTTGTACAAAAAAATTAATATTTAATGTATTAATTACAAAAAGCAGTGGAGTGGGGTCATTACTAGTTCAGGTCATTAAGAGTCATTACCTCGGCACAGTGGTGTGCAGATTTCCGTTTTTTATAACTTTGGATGTTACTGAGGCATAATGCAACTAGAAGTTTGACCCCCTCACACGGTTCCTCTAAGAATTTGGGTTGTATAAGAGCAAGCATAGCTGGTTTGAGATCCAAATCAGTTTCTGCCCTTCTTCTTGGCTTATTTTGGATAGAAGTTCATTAAGCTCATCTAGTTTGGACATAACTCTCCATGTCATCTTCATGTGTTTCAAATCTGTCCCAAGTGCAAAAATTCTGTGACCAATCCCCAATTCTCCTTGCAAATCTTTTGGCTGTCCCTTTTGAAGGATGGCATAAATTCCTTTTGAAAAGGGTCTGCTATTCAAATTTGTTTTCTGGTCTTCTGATGCATGGTGGTTCAAGGAACCAATTTTATTCTTCTCAAGCTGTTTATGAATCCCTCCATGGTTCAACAAATGACGTGGTCACTGTTTCCCTGAGTTTTTATAGTGATGTAGGTGTAGTTTGTTTTTTTTTTCTTTTTTTTTGTCAAATCGTCCAAATACATATTGTTGTAGGTGAAATATTTTATTGGTGCTACTCGCCAACACACAGTGACATGTACAGGAAGTATTCAGCCCTAACCAACAACTGATATCTATATTTTTAAGCTCAGGAATTTTTTACAGCAATGGACAAAACTTCATAACCAAGACATAGTGACCTTTCTTAATGATATTCAGAAATGTATACTTAGGAAATATAGAATGGAACCTGGAGTTAAAAGTCTACTAAAAGCACTTTATATGTGTCCAATCAGTGTCACAAGATACCACAATTTTCAATAGCTTTGACTTTGAGTTCGCTGCCAGAGATTGAGCGTATGGTCCAGTGTTCTGTTCACCAATACGAGAATGGTTCCAGCTACTTCAAGTCGTCCCCCTGTGAGTGCAACACTCTTTGGAGCATGTACTTAGATTGAGCCTTTGCTACGTCCAGCTAGGGAGACACGATGCACACAAATTGATATCCAAAGGCTAGCAGGTGTACACTCACTTCTGAGAGTCAATGAGTCATGCTTTACGTCCACACGTGACAATACATACGTTCAACACATCCATGAATTCATAGTCTGGATATCGTCAAACTAGCAGTCGGCTAATGAAGATAATCAACCCTTAATAGCAGCAATTCGGCCCGGAATTCATCAGTGATCCATCCAGCTCTATGAAAGGAAGCGATCATGGTTTTGAAATAGTGCAAATGTCTGCTCTTTCATACCCAAATATTATTCTTACCATTGTAAGTTGCTAGCAATTTGTTCCGTCCTCAATATCAGCAACGCACTCATCCGGCAATACGTGGTCTCATCCCACAGTGAATATTGGCAGTGAAAATGAATGCAACCCCCTTCTAAATGAATGCATGGTCCCTTCACGACCCATATCGAGAGAGAATCGATCCACTTCAACTCTCAGAAATTTCTAATGCTCGGCCCATAACCCATCTTGTTCCTCAGTCTACAAGTAGTGTGCTTGACGGTTGCCCATCCACGCGATTCACAGAATCGCTGTCAACCATCTAGACGACTCACAAAACCATTGTCGACTGTTCTAGCGTCAAAACTTGCGGCTATTTGATGTCGCTCCTACTACGACGAAGATATCCTGACGAACACTTATAGTGCCCAACTTTGTCGATCACACTTCCTCAATGCTCTCCGCCGCAACTTCGCCCTACGCTTTGCACTTAGAAAGGCAACGATCCACAATTACGGGTGATCACCTTCGGCCATAAATCCGAAAGGTGAAATGCCCATCGTCCATTGTCTGTGAGACTAGGGAAATCATAATTCTGCGTTTCAACCAATGATTGGTTTGCTCGACTTATGCTGACCATCAGGCTCAACTGCGACCATATTCACGTTGTATAAATTGGCTACGCGAGAATAGATCGGACTTGCTAGTCAATGGTTTAGCTAGGATATTCAACCTCTTTGGTTTAATAGATTTCTGCCCAACAAATTATGGAAACTTGGTCCGTAGCCCCTGTTCCCTTCAACTGCCCAATAATCATTCGATAAGATAGCTTTCCACTTTAATCAGTGGGTGCTGCAACATTCAACCCTCAATACAATGATATTACTTTATCTCTTTAGTTTGGTTTCAACAAATAGGCTTTGACCTCCACTCTACTTCAAGAAGATTTGATTTTACCCGGAAAAGAATGAACTCGACCAAGAAAATGGATCTGCGATAAAATTTGGCTCCAGCAATAGAATTTGGCATTTTCATAATAAACCCTCAATTAAAATTGTAAACCCGTAGGTTGACCCAAGTTCGATGCTCTGATACCACTGAATATCCCCAAATGGGATATTTTCCTAAATTTGCATAAATCAATCTAAACCCCAAAATATGCCATAAAATCAACATGCATTTAACAGAAGATTGTTGTGTAAGATTAAACACATAAAATACTGCAATCCAATACCACATATAACAGGAAGAATCTCAACTTTTATTATAAATAATAACGGGGTTTACATATAGATCTGACCCAGAAAGAGCTGAGATGGAAAACTGGCCAACAATACAATTTGCTGCACTGCTACACGGCGATGGCCTCCAAAACTGAACTGTTGCACTCTCCCTCCGGCAATAGCTACCACTGAATCCACTGAAGCACCTGTTGAAGATCTGAATGATCCTCACTCCAATATCCCTGAAGCTCTGCGAAACTTCTGTATGAGGGCTCCTCAAGGAGAGTTGGGTTTCTGTCCAACACTCACAAATCACCCGAGGGTTTCCGTCCTGGGGCTACGGTTGAAGTAGAGAATCACGTCTCAAACCTCTCATACAAGAAAATGATATGATCCAAAAGATATCTCTCAATGGCCTCCTCCCTTTCTTTTATAGATCTCTTGGAGCCTTCTAGAGTCTTATTTTATTATTATTTTATTCATGGAGCACTTTTCCCTCTTATTAAAATATTCCTTTTTAATGCAGAAAAGAGCAAATCGGCTACCGCGTCTCCTCCGGTCACTAAAACTCATGTCCAACCATCCCATCATGGAGGTATCCTCGTCTCGGTTCCAATGAGCTATTACAGTAAGGTGTTCTGTCATGTATTCCTCCCGGAATGCCACCTTGAGCGCAATTAGCTGAGCTAAGCCCATTAATCACTCAAATTTCCGAAAGTTGTCGGAATGCACCGGAATGAAAGCCAAACTGCTCGGATGATGGAATATATCAAGTGAATGCCACCCGACCGCATAAAAACTCCTCAAAACTCCAAAAAGCCCCTGGGCGTGCTTATGATACCAACCTGTACCTGTGACTAGTCTGCGCCTAACTCTGGAAGTCCATCCTGGCCCTGTCATAGGTGACACCAAAAAAGGGAATATTACAAAGAAGAAGCTTCCTTGTCCTTTTTCTTCTGAGGACAATTGCTGGTGAAATGTCCTAATTCACCACACTGGAAGCATTTTATCTTAGATAGATCCTTCTTCTTCTTTCCTTGCTGCCTCTTTGATGCCAAGGCTGCATCTTCTTCATCTTCCTTCTTCACTTTGCTCGATCCAGAGCTGTACTGCTTCTTGGTGATCCTACGGAGTTCTTCTTGATGCATGATTGCCCACAAGCTGTCCCAATCTGGGAGGTCCGCTCTGCCCAAGATACTTTGGACAAAGGTTTCCCACTCATCTGTGACTGCATTGAGAGCAGTCCTGACCATCACATCATCTTCCACCTTAGCACCTGTGGCAGTCAATTGATCCTTGATCGATTGTAATATGAAGAGGAAATGTTCCATGTCTTCCCCCTTGGTCATCATGAATGACCGCATTTGAGTCTCCAACAACATCTTCCTTTGGACATATTTTCCCTCATATAGGGATGTTAAGGCCTTCCACATTTCATTAGCTTTTTTCTTCTCAGCTATATGTGGGACAATATGGTCCTTAATTCCATCCATTATCAGCCGTTTGGCATGTCCAGTAGCTTCATTATGCTTCCTTAGGATATTTGCATCAGTTGGTGTAGCTAGAACTTGTTCTGCATGGTCTCTTAGATGATATGCCTCTAGGACTATCAGGATCCTAGACTTCCAAACTGAAAAGTTGGATAGGCCATCCAATCTGTCTTGGTCATGCAGTCCATGAGGAGCCATCTGCTCAGAAATTTGTCGGAGCTCCCTTTCTCTTTGCTAGAGATCTGGATCTAAGGCCCTTGGCGAAACAGGCACCTTCTGCTCCCTCTGACAATTGATTGCCCTTCTTGGAAATCTGCCAAATCAACAATGATTCAACTCTCTTTGATCCTCTGATCAATCTGCAAGTTTCTTTGGCTAGAAAATCTCTGAGAAGCTAATCTCTTCTCGCTCTTTGTCACTAGTGCTTAGGCTAAAATTATGAAAACTTCAGAAATTTAACCCCACCAGCACCTTCTGAAGTTCTGCAGCTCTGCTTCAGGCACTTTTGGATATGACAGCTTCAGATCTGCGTCACACTGGCTAGCTTCAGACAATCCCAGCGTTGCGTCTGCGTAGTAAGTGCGTGGGCCTGCTGGGAGACAACGTAAGACTGCGTCACCCTGCCCTCTGCGTAACTCTGCTTCTCTGAAAACTGCGCTGTCCCTTCAGATATGCCCTTCTACTGCTGTCGCTACACTTCTTGCCGCTTTTTGCAGCAAGATCCTTTAGTCTTTTGCTGGTGACCCTCCTAGATTTGCAATTTCTCTGATACCATGTGAATTTTTTTGAATGTTACTATTATGCATCAATCTACTGTTAGATATGGTTATGCTCGTCCTACTTAATTAAGTTATTAATTGAAGAATTCAGATTAATATTAATGCAAAACACGTAACAGACTTTCACTAATTCAGATTTAGAAAAAGTACATGCACACATAGACAAGGTGACACAGTGGACAAATAGTCCCCGAAAAAACCCAATGTGGGAAAACCAGTCTGCTAGCTGTTGGAGGGTTTTATTATTAAGAGTTTTCTGAATACAACAAATCTGGGTTCCAGATCTGGAAAACCTGACAGAGAAAATATAAATCTGCAGCTCACCGGCTGTTCTGAAGCCAAACTATTGACTGATCCACACCCTCAAATGGGATTTATAGGACTCAGCCAAAATTAGGCCCTAGAAACCCCAACGCTACCCCTGAAGCCCCTGCGTTAGCCTCTACAGCCCCTGCGTCCCTCAGTGCTGGCCTGGAAAGGGCTGCGTTACCCCAAACTGGGTGACGCAGTCCCTATGTTGCCCCTAAGCATCTCTGCATAACCTTTGAGGGTTTCCAGCTGCCTTACGCTGCCTTGGGAGTGAATGCGCAGCAGTTGCGTAGTTGAAGCTGCCCCTATGCTACGCAGTTGTTGCCCTCTTGCTGCTGATGCCCCTTCTTCTCTGTGCTGCCTTCCTAAAGCTGCTCTCTGTCTCTTGCTGATTCTAGACATTGGGATCAGATCATCCCCTTTGTCTAAACTCCCCTCTCTGTAGCTGAAACACTTCTGAGAATTCTTAGCAAACCCTGCCCTAGAATCTCAGCTTAGAAAACCATGCCCTAGAGCAATGATTGATAGTAGCAGCTACAGTTCCAAAAAACGAAATTGGAAGAGGGCCAAACTACAAAGGGTCAGATTTTGAAGGTTGGAATTAGTGGAAACCCTTTTTGGGTTTTTCTAGGTTTTGGGCAAGGATCACCTTCCCAAATTCCTAGAATTTTCTGAGTAGTTTTCAGTTGGTAAATCAGAGGCCAAAGTCATGCAACACTGTAGGCTTGGAGCAACAACGAAGTTTTTGGAGGAACTTGCTATTGGGGTCAATCGTGATTTGGAAAAACCGTTTCTGGGTTTTTCTGGGTTTTGTGAAAGGTGTTTGTGGTAAAAAATTTCAGAATTTTGCGGGCGATATTCAGGTCTGAAATCATCATTCTTATAGCAGGGCGAATTGCTAGTTTAACTGAGATTTCACACTATTTGAACATTTTTGGTCAATCATAATTAGCTCAAAACATTTCTGGGTTTTGTCGGCCACGAGTCAAGGAGTTGGCTCCTAATTTTGTAGAATTTTGGGGGAGTTTTTGTGCCCCAAACATACAAAATTATTTTGCAGCAAGTGGGGAAGGAGTAAAATTAAATTTTGGGTCCCGAGTGACCGGTCGTATTTGTCAAAATAATTCTGGGTTTTGTGGTGGAGAGCCCAAGATTAATTTGGCAGAATTTTTTGAGCACTTTTGGAGGCTCAAACAAGGGTTCCTTAAAGCGAGTAGTTGCAGAATTTCCAGAGTCGGCGCAGAACTTGAGGAGAGATCATTTCCTTGCATCAGAAATTCCGACTGTTTGTATGTGCGGTGTTGCTAGTGCTTGGAGGTGGTTAGGAAGCAGAAAGAGAGGTTGTTGTTGAACAGATCTTGTATTACAAGGTGAAGGTCTCATTTTGTTTAACCTTTTATATATTGTGAACCGTGGAGGGGTTCCTAAATAGTTTGAGAAAAATAAAATTAGAAGTTGGTTCCTTGAACCACCATGCATCAGAAGACTAGAAAACAAAACCAAACGGCAGACCCTTTTCAAGTGGAATTTATGCCATCCTTCAAAAAGAGCAGCCAAAAGATTTGCAGGGAGAATTGGGGATTGGTCACAAAATTCTTGCACTTGGAACATATTTGAAACATATGAAAATGACATGGAGAGTTCTGTCCAGACTCGATGAGCTTAATGAACTTCTGTCCAGAATAAGCTAAGAAGAAGGGAAGAAACTGATTTGGGCTCTAAAACCTGCTATGCTTGCTCTTATACAAACCAAATTCTTGGAGGAACCGTGTGAGGGGGTCAGACTTCTAGTTGCATCATGCCTCAGTAACATCATGAAGTTAACCGCACCTATAGCTCCATACAGTGATGATGTTATGAGGAGGATTATGAGATCGTTAGTAGAGACTTTTTAGGATTTGGAACACAACACAGGCTCTACCTTCGGGAAGAAGCTCGAGATTTTAGGGAGTATGGCCACATTCGAGACGTATGTCATCATGTTTGACCTTGAGTGTGATGATATGATTCTGTAGATGTTCCAATGCTTCTTCAGCATTAGGAGACATCATCTTGACACCGTCATAGCACACATGCAGTCCATTCTGTCGTCACGTATGAGAGACCGTGAGACTGTTGAGATTTTGTGTATTTGGGGTAGCATCAGTTGTGTTCTAGCTCCTAAATTTTGTGGAGGGACTAGAGTACACTTGATCTACAAGACCCAGAAATTGATTTGGGAAATTTCATTTGGTTTAGGAGATATTAAATTAATTAATTATTTTAATGTATTTCCTAAGTTAAAACTTAGGGAACTTAAATAATTAAATTTAATTTAATTAAACATGTGATGAAATTGTCTTGAGTCACATGGATCAAGCTTTCTTTTAATCTTAGTCATTAATTCAAGATTTGATCATGGTCGTTGGTTTCCCAATGAGAAAAGTATAAAGGAAAGGCTTGGGGTCATTTGTAAAGATACACAGAGGTAGAGCACTGAAGTTAAGCTGAGATTCTAGGGCAGGTTTGCTAATAATTCTCAGAAGTGTTTCAGCTGCAGAGAGGGGAATTTAGGCCAAGGGGATGATGTGATACCAAGGTCTAGAATCAGCAAGAGGCAGAGATCAACTTAGAGAGGCAACGTAGAGAAGCATGACGACATCAGCAGGAAAGGCAGCAACTGTGCTATGTAGGTGTTGCGCAGTCCCTCAAAGACAACGTGATTTGCTGCAGGAAAACCTCAGGGGTTACGCAGAGACCCTAAGGGGCAGCATAGGGACTGCGTCACCCAGTCTGGGGTAACGCAACCCTTTCCGGAGCAACGTTGAGGTTTAGAGGGGCTTCAGAGGCTGACGTAGAGGCTTCAGGGGCAATGCTGGGGTTTTTAGGCCCTAATTTTGGCTGAGTTCTGTAAATCCCATTTGAGGGGGTGGATCAGTCATTTATTTTGGCCCTAGATCAGTCAGTGAGCTGTAGATCTAATATTTCTCTATCAGGTTTTCCAAATCTGGAACCCAGGCTTGTTGTATTGAGAAAATTCTTAATAATAAAACCCTTCAGCTGCCAGAAGACCGACTTTCCTCATTGGGTTTTTCTGGGGACTATTTGTCCATAAATAACTGTGTCACTTTGTCTATGTGTGCATGAAATTGTTCTAGATATGAATTGGTGGAGATTTGTTATGTGTTTTGCTTCGATTTTAACTTGAATTTTATTTAGTTAATAACTTATCTAAGTAGGAGGAGCATAACCAGATTAACAGTAATAATTTCTACATAAAGTGTAACGATTCAGAAATTTCCACATGGTATCAGAGCAATTGCAGATCTAGGAGGGTCACCAGCAAGAGACTGAAGGTTCTAGCTGGGGAAAGTAGCTGGAAAAGCAACAGAAACGCAGATCTGAAGGGACAACGCAGTTTTCAGAGGCAGATTCACACAGAGGGAAGGGTGATGCAGTCTAACGCTGTCTCCTAGCAAGCCCACACAATTATTGCGTAGAGGCAGCTCAGAAACAATGCTGGATTAGTCTGAAGCCTGCCAGTGTGATGCAGATCTGAATCTGTCAGATCTAGAAAATCCTGAAGAAAAGCTGCAGAAATTCAAAAGGTGCTGGTGGGGTTAAACTTTTGAAGTTTTCAGATTTTTAGCCTAAGCACAAGTGACAAAGAGCGGGAGGAGATCAGCTTCTCAGAGAGTTTCTAGCCAAAGAAACTTGCAGTTTGATCAAAGGATCAAAGAGAGCTGAATCATAGTTGATTTGGCAGATTTCTAAGGAGGGAAATCAGTTGTCAGAGGGAGCAGAAGGTGCCTGTTTCGCTAAGGACCTTAGATCCATTTCTCTAGCAAAGACTCCTCATGGACTGCGTGAACTGGATGGCCTCTCAAACTTCTCAGTTTGGAAGGCAAGGATCCTGATAGTCCTTGAGGCATACAATCTTAGAGACCATGCAGAGCAAACTCTGGCCACACCGACCGATCTAGATCTCTTTCGGAAGCATAAGGAAGCTGCTGGGCATGCCAAGCGGCTGATTATGGATGGAATTAAGGACCATATTGTACCACACTTAGATGAGAAGAAGACAACTAACGAGATGTGGAAGGCCTTAATCTCCCTATATGAGGGTAAATATGTCCAAAGAAAGATACTGTTGGAGACATAGATGAGGTCATTCATGATGACCAAGGGAGAAGACATGGAGCATTTCCTCTTCAGACTGCAGTCAATCAGAGATCATTTGAATGCAACGGGTGCTAAGGTGGAAGACGATGTGATGGTCAGGACTGCCCTCAATGCAGTCACAGATGAGTGGGAAACCTTTGTCCAAAGTATCTTGGGCAGAGCAGACCTCCCAGATTGGGACAACTTGTGGTCAATTTTGCGTCAAGAAGAACTCCGCAGATTCACCAAGAAGCAATATAGCTCTGGATCAAGCAAAGTGAAGAAGGAAGATGAGGGAAGATGCAGCCTTGGCATCAAAGAGGCAGTAGGGTAAGAAGAAGAAGGATCTCTCCAAGGTCAAGTGCTTCTAGTGTGGTGAAATGGGACATTTTGCCAGCAATTGTCCTTAGAAGAAAAAGGACAAGGAAGCCTCTTTGTAAAGTTTTGTAGATGTTCTATGCTAAGAGCAGTTTTACTTTTCTCACAGCAATCATACAAATAGTTAAGCAAAATGCAGATAGAACATATAAGTAGATCTTACAGAAGACAAATCAGAAACAGGAAAATGTGTGTGTTCGTTACGACGGTCAACAGGATGCTTCAACCAGCAAAGTCTCCTTGGTCAGCCAGCCCAGCATGTGTCACAACAGACCTCCAATCAGCAAATGAGTCAACCCAAGTCAACTCCACAAAAGTCAACGCTGTCCTGAAAAAGTCAACGCAGGGCAGCAAGCTAAAAGTCAACGCAGCAGCAGATTGGTCAACCCTTTGACCTCGATTTCTGTGCCAAATAGTACGGCCTTCCAAAATCGAACTTCCCACAACTTTTCAGCCCAATTGGACCATGCGTTGACCAAAGTCAACGCTGGTCAAACTTTCTGCAAAACCCTAACTGCAGAAAATCGTCCTTCAACTCAGCCGTACTGTTTTTGTCCTTCTTCTCCTTCACACGTGTGGTTGAACTCGTCCTCCAAGGAGCTCGTACTATCTCAGATGAGAGAAGAAGATGTGAGTTGTGTTGTGATGAAATGTTCTCCAACTTTTCCTGTATTTATATCCATCATTGGGGCGTGTGACACATCTGCTGGGGGCGTGCAACCTTAAGGCCGACCTGCACATATAATTAATTATGAATAATAAATTCAAACTAAATGTTCTGCTCATCGGATTAAGACATATTATATATGGATTTTACACCTCTCTGAAAGAGGATTCCAACAAAAATAATAGCCTCTTAATCTGAGCATCATAACATGGAGTTTGGACCTAGTTGTCCAAATTTAACACTCCCTCTCAACTAGGGAGAACTCCATCCATCAGTGCAATCAAACATCGTGCGTCATCCCGCCGTAACTTGCTTTGCTGGCCTCTTTATTTCAGAACAGAAGTGGGTCATTCACAAAGACATCATCCCCCGACTGACATAATCAGTCCAGAGGTTCCAAACCTCTATCAAACTCATGAAGAGTATCCAACCAACCCAAAGTTGGTTCATCTGACCCGAAGTCAGGCAGAGGTCCCAGACCTCACTAAACTTGATCCCGGATCAAGTGGTTGGACCGTGCCATCCTAGATAGAGAGTACGGCAATCTCTGATGCGTCCATCAGTCTTTGCTAATAGTCTCTAGCTTTTCCCACCTCATTGGCCAAATGAGAGGTACTTCCCATGAGCCCTGAACTCAATGGGTAGGATGCATACGGGGTACAGATAAATGAGTGGCGAACCAGCTCAATAATCACAAGGGTGGGGCAGAAGCATTATGAGTGCTTATAGCTTCGAGAAGCTATCCCCAAAGCCCCCCAGAGCTCCCAGAGCTCATCGTCCAACAGGACCCACATCATAGGGTCTTTCCACGACACCAAGATTCTCACGGAAGGTTAGGAACTTGACCTTCCCCAGGGGCTTAGTGAGAATATCCGCGACCCGCTCATCAGTTCCTATATGATCGAGCCTTACGGCGCCTCGCTGTACCATATCCCGGATAAAGTGGTACCTGATATCAATATGCTTGGATCGGTCGTGGAACACAGGATTCTCAATCATACGAATCCCACTCTGATTATCACAGAGTATCACAGTGGTATCTAGCACATGTCCAAACAGCTCACTAAAGAGCTTTCGCAACCAAACTGCTTCACAACAGGCCATACTAGCAGCAATGTATTCGGCCTCCGCGGTGCTCAAAGCCACCGACTTCTCCTTCCTGCTCATCCATGAGATCGAAGCAGAACCAAGATTGAAGCAGCATCCCGATGTGCTCTTACGATCCACCACACTGCCAGCCCAATCGGCATCAGTATATCCACGGAGTGTCACACTCCCGGCAGTGTATCTCAGCCCATGGTTTATCGTGCCTCGAAGATATCTCAGAAGATTCTTGGCACCAACCCAGTGAAAATGATGAGGCTCAACCATCTGTTGACTCAAAGTGTTCACTGCAAAACATATATCCGGTCGGTTGTTCACTAAGAACATCAAAGCTCCTATGAGTTGACGATACTCAGTAGGATTGGCCAAGATAGCTCCAAGAATACGCTTACCTTCAACTTTGAAGTTGGAGTTCCATTTGCTCTATTAATTAATTTCTTGTACTCCACCATACCAAATCTTTCCAGAGTTTCACAATGTTTTTTCCTTGAGAAAGGAAATCTCTCCAAAGTTCTCCAGACCTCCGTGCCTAGGAAGTAGTGCATCACTCCCAGGTCCTTCATCTCGAATCAAATAGCCGAGCTCCTCTACATTGATGAATGAGAGGGTCAGCACTGTCAGAAGAGGCTGCCCACATACAGCACTAGAATGAGAGGCTTCCCCCGCACAACCTTGAAGTAAAGGTTCGGATCAGCATTACTTCGAGTGAAGCCCAGCTTCATCAAGTAACTATCCATCCTCTCGTACCAAGCTCTGGGTGCTTGCTTTAACCCATAGAGGGCTTTCTTCAATCTGCAGACATGAGTGTCTCGATCTTGAACTTCAAATCCCAGAGGTTGTTCCATATACACCTCTTCCTTTATTGCACCATGCAGAAAAGCGGTCTTGACATCCATCTGATGAAGACTCCATCCTTGCGTAGCAGCAAGGGCTATGATTGATCGAATGGTGGTGTATCGTGCCACAGGTGCAAATATGTCATCATAGTCAATTCCTTCCTTTTGAGAGAAGCCACGGGCAACAAACCTTGCCTTAAACTTTTCAGCACTCCCATCAGATCCATGTTTGATCTTGTAGAGCCATTTCGCGGTGACAACAGATTTGTCCTTCGGTCTCGGGACCACATCCCATACATCATTCTTCATTATGGACTCATATTCTTCGTGCATAGCATCCTTCCAGACTTGATGCTTTACGGCTTCCTCAAAAGATCCAAGTTCAGATTGTACAATAGTACTCATGGCAGCTAGATACCCTTGGTATCTACACGGCTTCTTGCTTTCTCGGAATGTCCCCCTTGGGGCAGCATGACCCTCAGCATCTTCGAGGGTGTCCCTGAGCCATGATGGTCTCTTTCCCAGTGAAGGAGATGGATCAATAGGGTCCATTGGTCCTTCTATATCAGGCATAGTCTCATCCTGTGGTTCTTCCAGATTTCCAGACCTTTCTTCATGATTTTCTCCAGATCTAGGAAGATCTACCACTTTCTTCAGGGAAGCATCTTCGTCAAAAGTGACATCATGGCTTATCTCTACTTCCCTTTGACCAGGTACATAGACTCTATATGCCTTAGAAGTCTCACTGTAGCCCACAAACATTCCTTTCTTCCCAGTAGCATCCAGCTTACTTCTCTTTTCTTTCGGCACATGAAAATAGACAGGACATCCAAAAATTCTAAAATGTGAGACATCAGGTTTCTTACCAGAGAGAACCTCTTCGGGAGTTTTGGAGTCCAAAAATTTAATGAGTATCTGCTCTTGATGGTACACTTAGCATTTAATGGATGTCCTCAGGATCGACCCATTGCCTGAAATAAAGAGGCCAGCAAAGCAAGTTACGGCGGGATGACGCACGATGTTTGATTGCACCGATGGATGGAGTTCTCCCTAGTTGAGAGGGAGTGTTAAATTTGGACAACTAGGTCCAAACTCCATGTTATGATGCTCAGATTAAGAGGCTAATATTTTTGTTGGAATCCTCTTTCAACCATGTCGAAAGTGCATCCTCGAATCCGGATGTGTCTTCGAGGTACCACTATCGATTAGCCAGACATCCATAGTGTCGGGCGGAGATGTAGCAGAGAGAGCAGATACAAGAATATACTCATTTCTTTTATCAACAACATTAGACTCCTCATACCCGGTATTTCTAGACCTTTTAGAAGGTTGATTGTTTCCACCAAAGTGAGCCTTCCTCTTTCCTTTGGATTTGTCATTTCTTCGATTCCCATTCCTTCGGTTGTTGTTGTTATCATCACTATCGGGAGAATCCTTCTTGAAGGGGCATTCTCTAGCATAGTGACCAGGCCTATGGCAGGGGAAACATTTACCCTTCTTCTCTTGAGTCCTCGTTCTTCCTTTGTCCTTTGAACCACCAGAGTTCTTCTTTCGGGTATGAGCACCATAGGCAGCATTTCTGTCATTATCGAATTCCTTCATCCTAGTTTCTTCTTGCATACATCTAGACAGAAGCTCATCAAAGTTAGGAATGGTATTATTGTTGAGAATGGTAGTTGTGAATACTTGCCATTCATATGGGAGTCCTCCAAGTGCGGTGAGAACCATCTCACGATCAGATATTGTCTCCCCAATAGCGAGCAGATTGTTCCTTGTTTCGGTCAATTTCAGAAAGAAGGTTTGAATAGATTCATCCCGGCCCTTCTTCATATTCTTCAACTTGTTCTTGAGGAATAGCACTTGGTTCACATTGTTTACCTTGAACATAAGGATCAATTTGTCATACATCTCCTTGGATGTGCCTAGTTCAGATACATAGGCAACCAGATTCTTATGTATGGATTCCCTGATCAACAGCTTTGCTCTGATTTCTTCCTTCTTATACTTGTTTCTAACAGCAGCGGTAGCATTGGATGGAGGTTCTTGAATCTTACCCGTCACATGATCCAAGAGATCATGATCTTCCAATTTGAGATCTAATATCATCTTCCAGGCATGGAAGTCATCCCTTCCAGTCAACTTGTCATTCTCCTTGAATTCAAGACTAGTGGAACCCATTTCTTCCGGTGATGATTGCTAAAGATAGAGTTTGTCTTCACCTCACCTCTGATACCATGTAAATTTTTGTAGATGTTCTATGCTAAGAGCAGTTTTACTTTTCTCACAGCAATCATACAAATAGTTAAGCAAAATGCAGATAGAACATATAAGTAGATCTTACAGAAGACAAATCAGAAACAGGAAAATGTGTGTTCGTTACGGAGGTCAACAGGATGCTTCAACCAGCAAAGTCTCCTTGGTCAGCCAGCCCAGCATGTGTCACAACAGACCTCCAATCAGCAAATGAGTCAACCCAAGTCAACTCCACAAAAGTCAACGCTGTCCTGAAAAAGTCAACGCAGGGCAGCAAGCTAAAAGTCAACGCAGCAGCAGATTGGTCAACCCTTTGACCTCGATTTCTATGCCAAATAGTACGGCCTTCCTAAATCGAACTTCCCACAAGTTTTCAGCCCAATTGGACCATGCGTTGACCAAAGTCAACGCTGGTCAAAATTTCTGCAAAACCCTAACTGCAGAAAATCGTCCTTCAACTCAGCCGTACTGTTTTTGTCCTTCTTCTCCTTCACACGTGTGGCTGAACTCGTCCTCCAAGGAGCTCGTACTATCTCAGATGAGAGAAGAAGATGTGAGTTGTGTTGTGATGAAATGTTCTCCAACTTTTCCTGTATTTGTATCCATCATTGGGGCGTGTGACACATCTGCTGGGGGCGTGCAACCTTAAGGCCGACCTGCACATATAATTTATTGTGAATAATAAATTCAAAATAAATGTTCTGCTCATCGGATTAAGACATATTATATATGGATTTTACACCTCTCCGAAAGAGGAATCCAACAAAAATATTAGCCTTTTAATCTGAGCATCATAACATGGAGTTTGGACCTAGTTGTCCAAATTTAACAATGATGCACAGGTAGATGTGGACGAAGGACTTGATGAGACACATATGGGGTTGGTTGGTGTACCACTTAGCATGTTTCAGAATGCAAGTGATTCTGATTCAGATGGTGACATGGTTGATCCTGATTTATTCATGCAACAGCGGGATGCAGAGAGTAGCAAGGCATTACCTTGAGCAATTATGCTCATTTGTCATTTGATATGTTCTTATGTTATTTGCTTTTCTGTTTTGGACTTCATTGAAGACTTTAGTCTGTTTTGAACCTTGATATATGATATATTAGACTTTACTCTATAAAAAATTGAATCTTGATGTATTAGACTTGACTTTTATTTCAATATTGAATATTCACAGTTGGAACTTCAATATGGTTTAAACTTTTATTTTCGTTGTACAATGTTACAGTTACATGTATGACTGTATCATGCTTTTCGTTTTAGATTTGTTTCAGTTATATGATTGATCGATTTATCGTTCATGATGTAAGTGTTATATAATGATAAAGACAGTTAAATTATAAAATTTCAATGATATATTTATAATTTTTTAGTATTTTAATATTTTTATCGAGGTCCCTTGTGTTGAAGACCCCAACGTCCCCCCACATTCCTAAAAATTGGTGGGGAGCTTTTGCATAGGCCGCTCCTGCATTTCCCCGCTCCCTCATCCCCACATCCCGGAGACTTGATGGAATTATGTTTTTTTCCTAAAATCTGTCTTTCAGTTCTTAGTTTAGCACCAACATAGATCCATCTTAACTTCAGATCTATTAAACACTGGGAGGTATTTAAAAAATTGAGATGCAAATCTCTAAATGCTTAAAATATCCTATGTTAAGATGAATCTACAGTGGTGTGCTTATCGATAGATAGATAGATAGATTGTAATCCTTGGTATATGCCTTGTAGCAAAAATTGCATTAGATTTCTCTTCTTCCTAAGGTTGATATGATTTGATTACCATAATGTGTGTGTGTATATATAATATATATATAGAGATTTGTATAAAATATCATATTCAGCGAACACATGATGGGACGGCCAAATGGGATAGACATTACAATCTCTTCAATCCTGAGCTCTAGAATGCACCTTGCTTCTCTTGATGCAACTAGTTAAAAACTTAAATGTTGCTCTAAATTTACGGGTGGAAAATTTTGGTTTCCTATAGCCCTCCCTTGTTTCAGTTTCTTTGCATATGGTTTAATGCCCATTGCCAATAGACCCACATCATGCTGATATCAAATATATATAAACTTTAATGCAAATTTAAAAGAACAATACAGAACTACCACAATGCTTTTTCTTTTCAGCTGATCGAAAAAAGCAACAAGCATTCAAATTTCACACAAATAAGACACTAGGATTTTTGGTCAACTTTGACCCTGGAAAAACCCACAAGGGGAAAACCAGTCTTAAGGAGACCTATTTTGTTTTCTCAGAAAATTTATACACAGCATTAAATCACTTCAAAGAACTTATCTCATCCCTTGAATTTCATGCCAACTTCCTTGATTTTTGAGCTGCTTTTCTGGAAACGCAGGCCACACTTTCCAGCACTATCTGCCTCGAAAATCAGACATCTGTTCAGAATTTCCAGACCTGGGAATATGTGCCACAGTCAGCAATTTAACCACTGAAATTCGAACCACAGACTTGAAAAATCTTCTTTAATCTTCGTGCCCTCTACCCAGAATACCTCCTCAAAATTTGAGTCTGTCTGGCATAGTTCAGACCCTCGAATTTCGCGCTGGCTGATCTGTCCTTTCCTCAAATTTCAGGCCTATCCTTGCCTCAAAATTTGCAGTGCTCTTTCCTTTAAAATTCATGCTGAAGAGTCCTGCAATTAATGCACAAAATTTGCCTCAATCTCAGCACTTAATCTCCTCGAATTCTGCATTGGAACCTCCTCTATCTGCGTGCCTGTCTGAAGCTGTACTGATTGTACCTTCTTGGTAAGTGTGCCTCTCCCAGCCTTCAAACTTGTGCCCAGCAAATGGTCTTCCTTGCTGCAAATTCATTCCCTCCTTCAGCAAATGGCTCTCACAGCCTTCTCTCCTTCAACTCCTCTCTTCTTCTTCACATAAGCACATGTAGAATGATGAGAGCTGCTTGCCCTTTTCCTCCCTTTTAGCTTCATTTAGATGAGAGAACCCTAACCCTTTTGATCAAGGACTGAGATTATATCTCAGCCCTCTAGATCAATGGTGGAGATTTTTTCCTCACTTGACCCCCTTTCTATCTGCCCCCCTCATTAATGAACTCCCTTGACCCCCTTTCTATCTGCCCCCCTCATTAATGAACTCCCTAATCACTTTAATGTTATATTTGTACCTTCTACCTTTTTCGACATAAGTCAACTTAAAGACATAAAGTGACCCTAATAACATAAAGTACATAGTACAAAAAGTTACTCATAAAGTAACTTTATGTCACATGACTTTAATAACTCATAAAGAAACTTGCTAAAAAGGTGTTTTAATGTGTATTCCTAGGCAAAAAGGCTAAAGCACTAGGAAACACCTCCTTGGTACCTTTTCTCAACAAGGAGAAGTGCATGAGTTAGGAAGCTTCCTATTTTTAACCTAGGCACTGATTTCAAGGCCTGAAGATGTGCATGCTGGCAGTCTCCAATTATCAGGATGTTCTAGGAAACTTTCTCTAGCAGACTAGTAGACGAGTCTAAAATTATATCTCATGCATGACTTAGACTAGAAGTGATCTTATAAATAGATTCTCCACTAAAACTATAAAGATAGGGCAAGGTAGAGGTTTTCAATAGACTTGAGCAGTTGAGCAAGTTGATTGATAAATATGGAGAGAGAGCGGGCAGCAAGGAAAGAGATGTGTCCAGCAGCACATAGTACCATACAGTAGTTATGTACAGCCATATGAAAGCTCGTACAGTTGTATGTACATTTTCATACAGATCCATATAGTTGTACAAACAGTACCACAAGGACATATCCATGCAGTCATACAGATAGGTTGTATTGTTGGAAATATTGTCATTGATGGCAAAAGAGCTCAGAAGAGATCGACGCGTGCAACAAGTGCAATAACCAAAAGAACAAGCTCAGGAGAGATTCGCAGAAGCAGCAAAGAAGCATAGGCAGCATAGGCAGCGAAGGCTAAACCTCGTGCACATCTTATGAGTGCGGTTAACGTTGACCTGGGATCAACGGTACCATGGGGGCACAAACAGCCCAATGGTTAACCCAAGGGGGTGCCTTCGCAGTTGACCCGCCCATCAGGTGTTGACCGCAGATCGACGGTTATCATTCACTGCGGTAGCACATGCCTGATGACCATTCCGTACCAAGGAATGTCTCCGCAGTGCCGTGAACTAGGACCCGCTTTCCTAAAGCCCAAAAGTATAGTCGTGAACCGACGTGATCAACGGATGAGATTAAAGGAGATCGACGATAGAGATTATATCGCAATCAAGTGGGACCCGATCGCATATCCGACATCACAAGCTCAGGAGAATAAGCGCTTGAGAATCGGGTTGAATCGTCGAAGCGCGAAGTGCGATAATGAAGTGGCGATGCAAAGTTGCGGTGCGATGTGGCGATGCGAAGGGACACATGGCGGCACAGCGCAATATCGCACATCGGTGATGCGAAGTTCATCGCATACCGCGAAGTGGTGATGCGATGCGATGCGAAGTTCATCGCATATCGCAATCGGGGCAGGAAGAATATCGCATATCGGGAGATCAGATGGACGAAGGCACATTGGGTATCAGGATTCGCCGAAGTGTGATAAAGAGAGCAGACGCGATACAGATCGAAGCTGAAACCTAAAGCATTTCATGTCCGGGAGTATGGGATTTCCCATTGTTAAATCACATCGGAGAACAAAGGAGCATTAGAACATAAAACGTTAAAACCTGCGAGCAAGCAAAATGCAATGCACTATGATTGGTCACTGCGTTGTGGGACCCTTCAACCAAAGTTAAATCCAGGGCTAAGTGTTTTATGAAGAAAACCATGGAAGCAGAGGTTGACTCGGGTTACAAAGGAAAGACCTGAAAATATGAAAAAGGACCCGGAGCATGACCAGAACAGTGTGATGAAGGATTGACCGTAGAGGCATGTAAATCATCGACAATGGTCAAACGATACGTGGAACCAGAAACGGCAAATAAGCGGAACAGTGAAGGCAGGATTACAAAACCGGTAAGTGTTTGTCGCACCGCTTTTGGAAGATAAGTGGTAAAAGGTGAAACGAACGCGATAGCGTTAAGAGGGCGACGCGTGGCATTCTAAAACCACCTATTTCGCGTAGGTTGGGAACAATTAAATAACATGCAATTTGGTGTGCAAATTCCATCGGATAGGGAAGTTAAAAGAGGAGAAGTGCGATGACCGTCCGATTGATGAAAGGTTGATATGCATGTGAACACAGCACAAAAGACACAGGTAACGGAGGAAACAGAACAGTTATGCAGCAGAGCTAGAATATAACAGTAGAAACTGAAAAGACAGTGACAGCAACAGAAAAGACAAATATATGGCGAACCAAGAGCTGAAAGGGCTGAATTGAAATATTATTGTATCTGTAAATGTAAATGATTTAATTATTTTTATTGTATGTGATGCAAAGGCAAGTCTCTGTAGGCAAAGCAAAACTCCAATTTAATTCTGAAATGAGTAGACAGTGTTGTAACCTCCTGAAATGATGAGCGAGAAAATGAGATGGTGGAAGGCAAAGAGTCGTGCCTGTTCACTTCATATTCCCTGTAGAATGCAAACAGTCAAAAGGCTATCTGTATAAAACATGTAATATCAGTATGCATGGAGAGGTTAGAGAGTGTAAGAAGAAGAAGGAGCGGAGAGAGGAGTTGTGAAGATCCAGAGATGTTATAAAGCAAATTTGAAGGATGGAAGGACAACAGCAAAAAGAAGGAGAAAAACAGAGCTGATATCCAGGTAAATCAGCATATGATTTTATTGTACAGTGAGAAAGTTGGTGCTTCCATATCAAGTTGTAGCTTGATAGATGTCCAGTTGTCGCTGGCTGAGGTAGGAGCCTCCTGTAGGTTGCAACCTGCAGAAAATTGATGGGAGTTGGAGCTTCCTTGCAAGTTGTAGCTTGCAGAATTGAGGTAGTGCCCTCCTGTAGGTTGGAGCCTACAGAAAATCAGTGGTGAGAGGGAGTTGGAGCCTGCCTTTGCATCACAACAATAATAAGATGTGGTTTTCTCCCTTATGGGTTTCCATTTATATCTGTTGTCTATGTGCATGATGATTATGTGTTGATATTCTGTATTTAATCTGCTTAATACCTGCTGCTCACCTATTAAGATTGTTGTTCCATTGTTTATTAAGTTGATCACGAAACGAAGATGTAAATAAGTGTAAAAGAAAGTTTTACAAGACCATGACTGTATTAAACTAATTCACCTCCCCCCCCCCCTCTCAGTTTAACCAAGGGTTTAACATGTACAGGCTGTCCTACAGGGCATGCAACAGTTTTCTATTGTTTCTGGTCTTTTCAATAGGCTGTACAAGCTCGGTTCACGGTGTTTTGGTATTATATGTACAGTGCTGGTTTTTTTTGGGCAGTATGTGGAGGTTTCCTTGTAAGTTCTTTTTTCAAGGAATGAAAGACTGATTAATTTTTAGCTTGTGTGATTTATGCTATGGCCAGAAATTTAATTTCAGCACTAACTAAAATTTGGCGATCTACTTGTCTTATTGAGATTGTAAGGTCATTAGCTACCTAGGGCTTGAAATTGTCACACTTACATATCAAAGATCCACTTCTATCAGGTGTGCCAAGGGGAGCCAAAATTGCATGGAGTCTAGTTAGCGACAAAGATGCATTTCAGAAGCAAAATTATTAGAAGAAAACACCCAAATAATATAGGAACAACATTCCTTTTAGAGCTCCTCCACTAGAGGGATCCCAAATATGCAGAACTCATCAATGGCCCTTTCACCAATCCAATTTGGTGTCCATTGAGCTCCTAAAAATGGCAAAAAATTGACCTATGAATTGATTCAATTATGACAAATGCACCTGTTTCTCAAAATCCTCCTTCGGGGGCATTAAGATCTTGGCTCTGTAGAAAGAACATCCGAACAGTCTTTGACATCTCCATATGGAAGGAAGGCTCTGTGCCAATGTGGAAATGCCCTTCCTGTCCCACCAGGATCATCTGTGGAAAGAACTGCTTCAGCAAATAAGACATGCTGATCCCATCAATATAAATATTGCCTGTCATGGGGACCCATACCAGGCAACTATTTAATGAAAGAAGCATATAGCACTCTTTTTGAATCAAAGAAGTGTATCCTCGAGCCTCTAGCCTCTGTGAACAACAAATGGATCAATTTCATCATTTGGATCCTAGCCGATGACAAAAACCTAACATCTGAAAACCTTTCAAACCATGGCACACACAGCCCGGGCCCGTGCTGGAGTGTCCTATGTAAATCAGAGCCAGAACCCTCCATCCAATTTTTTCTTGAATGCAAATTTACAGTATCTGTTAGGGCCTAATTATGGCAGACATAGGTATTCCTTTGTCCTGTATACCTCAATCCTGGGATCGGACTCTGGATAAATAGATATCTAGACTCCCTCCAGAAAAATCCCTTCGCAAAAGCAATTGGATCTCTAATTCCCAGATTTACTAGCTGGGAAGTGTTGCTTAACCAAATGATACCATCTTTCATGACTGCTGGAAAGTGTAACTAGGATCGGTCTTCATAATGACTAGTAATTATGAATTTATGTAATGAAGAAGACAGATAATAAAATGTATTTTGTAAATGCTTGACTCATGGGTTTCATGAACAAGAAGTTTTTATAGGTCAAAGACTTCTTCTTGATGTCTTTTAGGGATTTGTCATCTTGCCATAAATATATAAATTAAAGTCATTTATTTGAAGAATTGTTACACTTGTAAAGGTCAATCATAAATGTAAAGGTATGCCTCAAAGATCTTGTCATCATGCTGGAAGAAGTGGGCTTAAAGATACTGGAGAAAATCCCTTGGAAGGTCGGCTCAAAATAGACATAACTATTCACTGTCAAGTCAGCTTATTACAGGGACAGTCAACTATAAATACCCCACTAGACTACACAGAAAAGACACAGAAAAATTAGGACATGTCTGAGATCAAATAGAAGGAACAGTCTGCAGTTTGATGCGAGTAAGAGAAGGCAAATACAGCGAGGAAAGAGGCCTATCCAGCAAAGGAAAAGAAGCCCTTTTTGGTTCTCTGTTTTGGGCTAATAATATTGGATTTCTGGGTCACACATCAGAACTACAGAAGTTATCTTGACAGCGAGAAACAGGGACCTTGCAAGGAGAGAAAGGAGAAGGTATCTCAGATCTATCATTTGGATGTTATACATCTTGGATATCTCAGAAATATAGAGTGCATAAAGGAGGCTATAATCAGTGTTAGTCTCACCTTATTTGGAGAAAGCCTAGGGCATATACACCGCGTGGAGAAGAAGGCTTCACAGTTAGGAAAGAAGTCTCAAGGGTATTGTAAGGTAAGCCGAGAAGATTTCTCTAGGTGACCGAAGCTAGATCAAGGAAGAAAGAATAAGAAGAATAGGGACTGAGCATCCCTAGGACTGGTGCAGGACAGTGCAGAAAATAAATTCATCATAAGAAGACTCGTGGAGCAAGTGACAAGGTCTTGGAAGCATACTGAAGTCAAGGGTCTAGGTCATGGTAATGGTACTTGTCTATTGAAGATCTATAAGAAGAAATACTTGCGGGTTTTCCTCTCCAAGAGGGAGAGGTTTTGGCCCTGGCTTGAAGAGCCAAAATCTTGTGTCTTTTGTGTTTTGATAATTGACTTGATGAAAGACCTAATAAGCTAATGAAAAGAAGAACTAAGAAAAATAAGCTCAAAAGTGATTATCAAGTACAGAATTGAATTAAACTACGCCCTATCAAATTCTCGACAATGACAAAATGAAATCAGTGGAACAGATCAAACAATCCATTGTAGCCATGACTATAGAATCTATAATGTCAAACTGTCAAGGCAGGAGAGAATTTAATCCCTGTGAGGTCAGAGAAAGGACCTGGTCAGACACCTAAGTATAATAGAATGAACCTTGGAGCAGAGTAGTACTGTTCAGATGCCCAGAGGATTGCCAAATTTGGAGCCTCCTGTAGGAAGAAATTAGAATTTGTCATTGATGTCAAAGGGTGAATGGGCCAGCATTTGTTTAATGACTTGCATGCACAAATCAAGTGAATTTGGATACAAGGACCTCTTAGATTGGTAACCCTTGTCATGCCATTCCATTTGATGTGGCACATTTTATGGGTCCTCTTGATTGGAGAGATTGATTTTTGAAGATTGATGACCCAAACGAATGGATTCATGCTCCAAGAATTCATAGGCTCAAAAAGTCATCATTGCCCTTAAAGAAAAACCTAAGTCACCTGACACGGGGACACGAGGATTCGAGTGTATATATATATATATATAACGTGTCCTAACGTGTCTTGTTTCGGGGGATCAACGTGTCCGTGTCCGACACTCGAATCCTATATATATATATATATATATATATTGGTGGAGTTGAGATTGAGCTTTGAGTTTTTCGGTGACTCCTGCGACCTCGCTTATGCGGCCCGCACCTCTGCGGTGAGATCCTCCTTGGATCTCACATGTAATCTTTCACGGCTCGGCCTTTGGGTGGGGTAGTTTTTTCTGTAGGTTCAGGTCTTCTTACACAACACATTCGTACATTCGTTGTATGCTTCATTCTGCGGACTATCATAATTTTTGTTTGTGTCTCTTCCCCTGCGCCGCCATGAATGACGATGAATTGGATATCTCTTATAGCCCAGAGACAGGTCAAGTTCTCCCCGATCAATTTGAGTTCATGCGTCGGGCCACTCAGGTTTATAATGTTGTTGATCCTCGTCTGTCCTCCATTTCAATCTCATCATCCGCCTCTCCTTTGAATGATGATCCGTCCCCCTCCTCTCATCCTGTCCTGCACACCCCTCATTCAAATGATGGAGCACAATCAATGTCGAACCCGTTTACACGCAAAAGGAAAAGCATCAGGAAAAAATCAGACTCGGCAAAACTGGCTGTTAGAATCGACATTCCATTATCGGATATTCCCTGCTACCTGGACAAAGCATTGGTTGGTCGTTTTTTTGGACGCATGGCTACTAAAGAATCTATTCAATCCTGGTTGGAGGAAAACTGGAAACCGCTCCTGGGCTATTCTCCTGATTTTCACAAATTATCGCGAGGATGGCTTCTGTTCAAGGTTATTTCCAGTGAAGATAGAATCAAACTCACTGACCGAGTTTGGAATTGGGGTCCGGCAGGATTAATTTTACAGAACTGGGATATCAATTTCAATGCGAAACGATCCTCGCAGCACCTTCAAAAAGTATGGGTCATTCTCCCAGGTCTTCCGCAATTTTTTTGGCAACAAAACATCCTTGAAGCTATAGGCAATAAAATCGGTTCTTTTGTCGTGCTTGAAAGTGATTGGGACTCTAAATTCGACGGACGCTACGCAAAAATTCAAGTGGAATTGGATGTGAGAGAAAGGTTGTATGAAGGAATTGTCTTGGAAATGCATGGAAGAAAATGGACGCAAAAATTAGACTGTTGGAAGTTACCTTTTAGATGTTTTTCGTGTCGTCAGGTGGGGCATTTAGCACAGGATTGTCTAAATCAGGACCTCACTCGCCCTCGCTATAAAAAGATCTGGAAGAAAAAGGAAAATGGGAGCATCAATCCGGCCAACTCCCATGCTTCAGCTCCGTTGGAGTCCCCTATTGGAGATACACCTGTTGAGCCAAGTGCTGATAAGGTGGACGCCCCCTCTTCAGCCAAAGGTACGCCAATTGATGTTCCTGCTCCTCCTACTACTTCTTCGGATCTTAATCCTGATATCGTTTGTATGAGGGGTGATATCCAGCCTCCTAGCCCTCCTAGTCCTCCAAAGTTCCCCCCTTCCATGTTTTCCTCTGCAAAGGCTCCCTCCTCGCGCTCTCCTCCTCCTTCGAATCTGCCCCGAGGTTCCCCTTGTGCCTGCATGCTCGTGTCCTCCCTCTAGCCCTTACATAGCCAAGTTGCAGTCGCGTTCCTCCTCCCAGATTAGCCCGGATCAATCCTCAAAAAGCGGTCTTGCCTTGACGCCTCCTCCGAAGATCTCTCTCGGTCGCAAGTCAGCTTTGTCTAAAGCTCAGAATCAAGCTTTGATGGATGTCAATGATGGTAAACAAAAACGATACAACAGGCTCTTAGAGCAGGGAGCGCCCTTAAAAAGGGCCTCATATGATCCTTCTCTCCTTCAATATTCGGGGTCTTGGGGGCACCCCTTCACAATTAGCCCTCAAGAGGTTGTGGCAATCTGTCACTCCTGATGTCATTTTTCTCCAAGAAACAAAACTGTATGGGCTCCGAGCACAAGATATTTTATCAAAATGGCTCATTGATTGGTCTTTTTACTCTGTTGATGCCACGGGGTTGGAAGGGGGCCTTATTATTGCTGTAAGCCCCTCCCTTACTGTCCTATCATGTCCCTGCTCATCCTCCTTTATTCGGACATCCATTTTCGATCCTACAACTAGATGCTCCCTTTCTCTTCTGAATCTATATGGTCCTTGTGAAGATAAGCGGACCTTTTGGGGAGATCTTTTTCTTACTGAAATAAGGAACTCGGACAATTTGATTTTAGGTGGCGATTTAATTTCACCCCGTCTCTGGAAGAAATTTGGGGATATTCTGCTAGACTCGAGCCACTTGCTCCTTTTCTTCTTTCTATCATCGAAAGACATGACTTAGTCGATGTTCGGCCCACAAAACTGGAACCCACTTAGCGTAATAATAGGAAAAATCAAGAAGCTATAGCTAAAAGATTGGACCATTTTTTAATCTCTGAATCTCTTTTAGCTACACATATCTGGGTTCAGTCGCGCGTTGAGACTGGTGGCTTATCTGACCACAAGGCTATTGTGCTATCTTTGGCTTCTCCCGAATCAAAGCCTCCTTCCTCGATAAAATTCAATCTAGCATGGTTACTGGAAGAGGATTATAAGGCACTGGTGGTCTCGTCCTAGTCGCATTTGGTTCACTCTCAATCCTGAACGTACATGCAGATGTGGCAGACAATACTGCAAAGATTAAGAAGGTAACTAAATCATTGGCAAGGGTGTTTCGAGCAAATCAACAGCTTCTTTTAAAAACCACTGAAGAAGAGATAAGTGAGCTTTTTAAGCAGAACGTCTCTGGTGTTTTATCAGAATTTGAATTGGAAGCCTTAAAAAATCTTGAATTAAAACGACATAAGCTTCCTCAAAAGGAAGAACAGTTATGGCGCCTAAAGAGTCGTGCAACCTGGATAAAAGAGGGGGACAATAATACAAAAAAATTGCATCGTTTTGCAGCTCATAGAAGAAACCAAAATTCCATTTTCGAAAATAAGAACGAGAATGGGGAAATGGTGCGATCCTTCAATGATAAAGCCAAAGCAGGGGTTAATCATTTCAAAAGAGTATTCTCTGCTCCTAAGGGTTGCCCCATCCAAGAAATCCTTCAGGTTTTACAACTGTTCCCGTGCTTGATCACGGATGAAATGAATCTTGCCCTTACTAAAGAAGTGGATGAAGTTGAGCTTGAGCAAATCCTTAAAAGTTTCCAAAAAGGAAAAAGCCTAGCTCTTGATGGTTTAACAATCGAATTTTTCTTGGTTTTTATGACTTACTGAAGAACAATTTATTGTTAGTAATAAAGGAATCTCAAAAATCCAGGAAAGTGCTAGGCTCAATAAACTCAACTTTCATTTCACTGATTCCCAAAAAATCCTCGCCAAAGGATTTTGACGATTTTCGTCCAATATCTTGTTGCAATCTGATCTATAAGTTAATCTCTAAAATTATTGCTCAGCGTTTAAAACCGATTTTAAGTTGCATCATCTCAGAAGAACAATTCGGTTTCTTAGACAAAAGACAAATCCACGATGCGGTCTCGTTGGCTCAAGAAGCCCTTCATTCTGTAAACCAAAATAAAAATCCTTCCTTTGCCCTCAAGTTGGAGTTGTCTAAGGCATACGACAAGGTAAATTGGTCTCGTTCAGCTTTTATCGTCTATTCATCATCATAATTTTTGTTTGTGTCTCTTCCCCTGCGCCGCCATGAATGACGATGAATTGGATATCTCTTATAGCCCAGAGACAGGTCAAGTTCTCCCCGATCAATTTGAGTTCATGCGTCGGGCCACTCAGGTTTATAATGTTGTTGATCCTCGTCTGTCCTCCATTTCAATCTCATCATCCGCCTCTCCTTTGAATGATGATCCGTCCCCCTCCTCTCATCCTGTCCTGCACACCCCTCATTCAAATGATGGAGCACAATCAATGTCGAACCCGTTTACACGCAAAAGGAAAAGCATCAGGAAAAAATCAGACTCGGCAAAACTGGCTGTTAGAATCGACATTCCATTATCGGATATTCCCTGCTACCTGGACAAAGCATTGGTTGGTCGTTTTTTTGGACGCATGGCTACTAAAGAATCTATTCAATCCTGGTTGGAGGAAAACTGGAAACCGCTCCTGGGCTATTCTCCTGATTTTCACAAATTATCGCGAGGATGGCTTCTGTTCAAGGTTATTTCCAGTGAAGATAGAATCAAACTCACTGACCGAGTTTGGAATTGGGGTCCGGCAGGATTAATTTTACAGAACTGGGATATCAATTTCAATGCGAAACGATCCTCGCAGCACCTTCAAAAAGTATGGGTCATTCTCCCAGGTCTTCCGCAATTTTTTTGGCAACAAAACATCCTTGAAGCTATAGGCAATAAAATCGGTTCTTTTGTCGTGCTTGAAAGTGATTGGGACTCTAAATTCGACGGACGCTACGCAAAAATTCAAGTGGAATTGGATGTGAGAGAAAGGTTGTATGAAGGAATTGTCTTGGAAATGCATGGAAGAAAATGGACGCAAAAATTAGACTGTTGGAAGTTACCTTTTAGATGTTTTTCGTGTCGTCAGGTGGGGCATTTAGCACAGGATTGTCTAAATCAGGACCTCACTCGCCCTCGCTATAAAAAGATCTGGAAGAAAAAGGAAAATGGGAGCATCAATCCGGCCAACTCCCATGCTTCAGCTCCGTTGGAGTCCCCTATTGGAGATACACCTGTTGAGCCAAGTGCTGATAAGGTGGACGCCCCCTCTTCAGCCAAAGGTACGCCAATTGATGTTCCTGCTCCTCCTACTACTTCTTCGGATCTTAATCCTGATATCGTTTGTATGAGGGGTGATATCCAGCCTCCTAGCCCTCCTAGTCCTCCAAAGTTCCCCCCTTCCATGTTTTCCTCTGCAAAGGCTCCCTCCTCGCGCTCTCCTCCTCCTTCGAATCTGCCCCGAGGTTCCCCTTGTGCCTGCATGCTCGTGTCCTCCCTCTAGCCCTTACATAGCCAAGTTGCAGTCGCGTTCCTCCTCCCAGATTAGCCCGGATCAATCCTCAAAAAGCGGTCTTGCCTTGACGCCTCCTCCGAAGATCTCTCTCGGTCGCAAGTCAGCTTTGTCTAAAGCTCAGAATCAAGCTTTGATGGATGTCAATGATGGTAAACAAAAACGATACAACAGGCTCTTAGAGCAGGGAGCGCCCTTAAAAAGGGCCTCATATGATCCTTCTCTCCTTCAATATTCGGGGTCTTGGGGGCACCCCTTCACAATTAGCCCTCAAGAGGTTGTGGCAATCTGTCACTCCTGATGTCATTTTTCTCCAAGAAACAAAACTGTATGGGCTCCGAGCACAAGATATTTTATCAAAATGGCTCATTGATTGGTCTTTTTACTCTGTTGATGCCACGGGGTTGGAAGGGGGCCTTATTATTGCTGTAAGCCCCTCCCTTACTGTCCTATCATGTCCCTGCTCATCCTCCTTTATTCGGACATCCATTTTCGATCCTACAACTAGATGCTCCCTTTCTCTTCTGAATCTATATGGTCCTTGTGAAGATAAGCGGACCTTTTGGGGAGATCTTTTTCTTACTGAAATAAGGAACTCGGACAATTTGATTTTAGGTGGCGATTTAATTTCACCCCGTCTCTGGAAGAAATTTGGGGATATTCTGCTAGACTCGAGCCACTTGCTCCTTTTCTTCTTTCTATCATCGAAAGACATGACTTAGTCGATGTTCGGCCCACAAAACTGGAACCCACTTAGCGTAATAATAGGAAAAATCAAGAAGCTATAGCTAAAAGATTGGACCATTTTTTAATCTCTGAATCTCTTTTAGCTACACATATCTGGGTTCAGTCGCGCGTTGAGACTGGTGGCTTATCTGACCACAAGGCTATTGTGCTATCTTTGGCTTCTCCCGAATCAAAGCCTCCTTCCTCGATAAAATTCAATCTAGCATGGTTACTGGAAGAGGATTATAAGGCACTGGTGGTCTCGTCCTAGTCGCATTTGGTTCACTCTCAATCCTGAACGTACATGCAGATGTGGCAGACAATACTGCAAAGATTAAGAAGGTAACTAAATCATTGGCAAGGGTGTTTCGAGCAAATCAACAGCTTCTTTTAAAAACCACTGAAGAAGAGATAAGTGAGCTTTTTAAGCAGAACGTCTCTGGTGTTTTATCAGAATTTGAATTGGAAGCCTTAAAAAATCTTGAATTAAAACGACATAAGCTTCCTCAAAAGGAAGAACAGTTATGGCGCCTAAAGAGTCGTGCAACCTGGATAAAAGAGGGGGACAATAATACAAAAAAATTGCATCGTTTTGCAGCTCATAGAAGAAACCAAAATTCCATTTTCGAAAATAAGAACGAGAATGGGGAAATGGTGCGATCCTTCAATGATAAAGCCAAAGCAGGGGTTAATCATTTCAAAAGAGTATTCTCTGCTCCTAAGGGTTGCCCCATCCAAGAAATCCTTCAGGTTTTACAACTGTTCCCGTGCTTGATCACGGATGAAATGAATCTTGCCCTTACTAAAGAAGTGGATGAAGTTGAGCTTGAGCAAATCCTTAAAAGTTTCCAAAAAGGAAAAAGCCTAGCTCTTGATGGTTTAACAATCGAATTTTTCTTGGTTTTTATGACTTACTGAAGAACAATTTATTGTTAGTAATAAAGGAATCTCAAAAATCCAGGAAAGTGCTAGGCTCAATAAACTCAACTTTCATTTCACTGATTCCCAAAAAATCCTCGCCAAAGGATTTTGACGATTTTCGTCCAATATCTTGTTGCAATCTGATCTATAAGTTAATCTCTAAAATTATTGCTCAGCGTTTAAAACCGATTTTAAGTTGCATCATCTCAGAAGAACAATTCGGTTTCTTAGACAAAAGACAAATCCACGATGCGGTCTCGTTGGCTCAAGAAGCCCTTCATTCTGTAAACCAAAATAAAAATCCTTCCTTTGCCCTCAAGTTGGAGTTGTCTAAGGCATACGACAAGGTAAATTGGTC